>REGO01000438.1:192631-205529 GCA_010120015.1 Rhombomys opimus | reverse complement strand
CCCAACTCTCTGGTTTCAATCCAGATATTGCATTGTGATACTCATTATAAGCATCCTCTCTCAACTCTTGTGTAAAGAGGACAAAATAAAGCAACTAGATACAATGTTGTGCAATGGGAGGAGCCAGAGGACAGGAAAGAGGGGAGGAGCTAGAGAGCAGGAGATGAGTGGGAGGAGAAGGAGAGAGGAGAGCTGGGAGAGCAGAGCTGGAGGAGATCTTGGAGGATGTGGAGCATGAACCAGACCTAAGATTTCACAAAAAGCAAGTATAATGTGGGAAATCTAAATGTTAGGAAACTGAGGGCTTGGAGGTTTAGGAGGGAGTAAATATTGCCCAGCATTGTGTTCTAGGTTAACTAAAAACCCAGTCTTTGTGTGGTGATTTGGTTATACAGCTGCTGAGGATTAACAGCAGCATTACTAGAAGATAAGCCAATAGTAAATATTAATACCATCTACAACAATATTCAAAATATAATTAGTCATATACTAAGTCCCACTAACTTTCAGTGGCATCATGGGTCTAGCTTTTTACATGGATATTTTCACTTCATAGTTTTTATTCTAACTATAGCAAGAGAAAAATTGGTCAAGAGACATGTAGACCAAAAGGCCTAGACAGGAATGCTCATAACATCCATATTTCTGAAAGCCACAAGTTGAAAAACAACTAAGTTTCCACCAACTAAAGAACAGATAAATATAACACAGTAAAATTAATAATAGAGTACTATATAACAGTAACACTGAACCAGGAACTCAACTTCCTGGCTGACCAGTGAACTCCAAGGGATCTGTCTCTCTGTCTTCCCCATTCTAGTCTCTGGGCTGAAGTCAAAGACTCATAAGACTGTTCCCAGCTTTTATGTGAATGCTGGAGATCTGAACTGATATTATCAGGCTTATGTAATAGGCAGTATATTGACTGAGTGTTTTTCACAGCCCCAATAGTTTGTATCTTTATATGAATATTAGTTATATAGATAAAAATTACTGTGTATTATCTGTGTGCTTCGTTGAATCCATACATAATTTCAGTAAATTTAAAATTGGCAATGCAATTTTTTTCTTTTTTTTTCCTTTTTTTAATTTTAATTTTATTTTATTTTAAGTTACACTTTATTTACTTTGTATCCCCCCTCTAGTTCCCTCCTTCTTCCCCTCCTAATCCTTCCCTTCCTCCCCCTTCTCCACTCATGCCCCTCCCCAAGTCCACTGGTTGGGGAGGGTTTCTTTTTCTTCCTTCTGATCCTAGTCTGTTAGGTCTCAGCAGGAGTGGCTGCATTGTCATCTTCTGTGGCCTGGTAAGGCTGCTCCCCCCTCAGGGGGAGGTGATCAAAAGGCAATGCAATTTTTTTTAATCTGTTGGTTCAACTATTTCTTACTCGTGTTGACTATGAGAAAGCATAAGAAATGTCTGGATGAGAATAATGACTGATGAACATGAAAATAGTTTTGGCTTACATTTAGGTACCAGAAACCTCATCAACAAGAGTATAAAAATGAGTCTAGTCATACAAGTGAAAATACCACTGGCTCAAAAAGCCAACAGTTATACATGAATTGCCAATTTTATACTTCCCAAAATAGGTGTCTCCTATTGCTTGATGGCACAAATAAACATGTTAGAAAGGAATAAACTGTTGTCAGTTGGGCAAGGACCTTTGAAAACATTCCTTCAAAACTGGGTCAGCCATCTGGATAGGAGGTTTACAGCCTCAACTCTGCATGATTGTCTATTAAAAGGACACATGAATGGGAGACAATGAGGAAGAATAAATATGAGCTTTCTGTACTTACCTAGCCAAAACATGAGCCTTTCCAGCAAATACAGACACTGGAACATTTGTTAGCCCATCATGTAAAAGACCTAATGGAAATAAATCCTGGAATGCAGCAGAGGAATAGTGTTTGCAGCCCCAAAGATGTGTTCCTCCATATGAAAAGGAAAACAATCAGCATGTTCTTAGCTAGCCTGTTAAAGAAGTTTTTTTTTCTTTATGGATTTTAAGATAAAATCTATAGAAAATCCTCTCGATATTAAGATTGAATTTGAATAGAAAAATTCACTTGAAAGTTATATGTGTATATACAATTATGGGGAAAAAGGAAAAGAGAAAATGTAATGATATGAACAAGATAACCAATAATTGTTTATATATATGATACTGTCATGGAATGGCATGGTGAAATGATCCCCTGAATCACATTCAGTTGTCTGTAAGTAAGGCATTGATCAATAGCCATAACTTTTTCTTACAGGACACTGGCTTTCCAAGCACTCTGCTTGATTCAGGAACTTTCTTTGCAATATCTGACAGTGCTCAAATTTATCACAGGTATTTATTGATATATTCCTGTATATTCCAAGAAGGTCATTTCCTGAATATATTTTTTAGTAAATTTGTCCTGTAGCTCCTAAAATTTTCAATGCTTTAAAGAAAAATTCACAATTTTTGGAATCCAGTGTGCTCCATATCTGAGGGACACATGATCTGAGGGGCACAGGAACTGAAACGTCAAAATTTGTGAATTGGGAGGGCAGCTGAAGCCAAAACATCCACATTGAGTCTTCTGGGAAAGCGGGGACAATCTGGAGGTGAGACCATTTGGATCCAGGTCACCTGCAGATGTCTCTGGGGACTAAAAGTGGCAAATATTCAATGCCCCTGCACTTCTTCTTGCTCCAGAAAAAGGCTTTCCTCCACTGCTGAGGCAGCCAACATCACATGCTGCTCTAAGCACCAGCATCCCTACTCAGCAGAAGCTGCAGTGATTGCCACAAGCATGAACATCGCTGGTCAGTATTTGATACAGCAGAATCAGGCCTCCCAGGTCTTTAGTGACTGTGGCTGGTGGCTGTACTGGCCTCCCAGGTCTGCAGCAGCAGTGGCTTGGTGGCAAGCCCTACCAGGAACCTCCATGCTAGGTGACTGAGACAGCAGAGGTAGCTATCCCAAGTACCAGTCTCCCTTCCCAGTGGACTAAGAGTGGATACCATTGAGCTTATGGATCTCTTACACTCTCATTTGCCCCTGCAAGCCCAAATGTGAGTGTAGGGAATGGGGAGAATTCCTGTGCTTTCTGATTAGGTCTCCTAGTGAGTGAGTGCACCTTCAAGTGAGCACATGCAAAGCCCCATATCCAGGGTCCATTTATGCTAGCAGCCAGACATTGTATCATTCCCACCCACACACCCATTGTGGGCAACATAGTCATCCATGGGACAGCATTCTCAACACTGAAGCCCCTATTTTGAGGGACTACCAGTGGAGTCCAGGCAAAAAATTCCTGGAGCACAGTAAAAATTTGAATGCTACAAGGACAGTACAACAGGCCTGTAGACCACTGAAGTATTCATGGCACCTGTGCATGTGCATTGCAGAGACGAACTGCGCCAGCACAGACACAATCTCCCTGTGCTTAAGCTCCACATTGCAGAGCATCTACATGCCCTAGCACCCTGTCATTCAAGGTACACTTCCACACACATGTCCAAGCTTTTTCAATGAACATAGATGGAGAAAACAAAATATTCTATTACAAAAAACATTTAAACAATATCTACACAGAAACTGAGGCCTACAAAAGATACTGGAAGGAAAACTGCAATCCAATAAAATAAACTACACCCAAGAAAACGCAGGATAAAGATAACTTCACAACAAAGAATTAAAAGAAAAAAATTAATAGTAACACCATCTACTCCAGAATAAAAGGAACTACCATTCATTGGTCATTATTACTTATCAACATCAATGGACTCAACTCTCCAATAAGGAGGCACAAAAGAAGAGAATGGTTATGGAAACAGGATGCAGCATTTTGCTGCATCCAAGAAACACATCTCTGCAACAAAATAAACACTAACTCAGAGTAAAAATGTTTTTCAAAGAAATTGACCCAGAAAACAAGCTGGGATAGCTATCCTAATATTGAATAAAATAGACTTTCAACCAAAATTAGTCCAAAAAATGAGGAAGGGAACCTCATTCTCATCAAAGGAAAAGTCTACCAGGAGGACATCACAATCCTTAACATCTATGTCCCAAATACAATACTACCTGTATTTGTAAACAAAACATTATTAAAGCTTAAATTGCACATTCATCCTAACACCTTAATAGCGGGAGAATTCAACAGTCCACTCTCACCAATGGACAGATCTTCTAGACAGAACCTAAACAGGGAAGTAACGACACTTACAGAGGTTCTATTCGAATGGACCTAATATAGGTCTACAGAAATTTTCACCCAAACTCAAAAGAGTATACCTTCTTTTCAGCACCTCGTAGAACCATCTCAAAAATTGACCATATAGTCGGGCACAAAGCAAGCCTCAATAGATACAAGAAGGACAAAAAAATCCCTTCTATCCTATCAGAACACCATGGCCTAAAACTAGACCTCAACAACAGAAATAACAAAAAGCTTATATACACATGGAAACTAAACAACTCTCTACTCAATAACAGCTTAGTCAGGGAAGAAATGAAAAAAGAAATCAGAGACTTCCTAAAATTCAACGAAAATAGAAGCACAACGTACCCAAACTTATATGACAAAATGAAAGCAGTGCTAAGAGGAAAGTTCATAGCACTAACTACATCCAGAAATAAGTTTTAGATATTTCATACAAGCTGCAGGGAGCCAAGGCAATTACTGAAGCCAAAGTCAAATAGTGAGCCAAAGCTAGTTAGTGGAGACAAAGCTTTTTACTGAAGCCAAAGCCAAATAGTGAGCAAAGGTCACTTAGTGGAGACCTAAAGCTATTTAGTGAAAGAGTTACCTAGGACCCTAAATCATGGGTGATAGATTTGTGAGGACATCTGTCTGTTAGTTTTAGAGCATCTGTGAGATATCTTAAGAAAACATCCTTAAGGCATCTTTCAGGTACAATATTCAACCCATGGAAGCACTCTTGCTATCTCCTGCAGCAGTAAATTATCCTTTCCTCTTTCCTGCCTTCTCCATATATAAGTTGGGTAAAAATTTCTAATAAACGAGGCCTTGATCAGACAAACAGATTGGCTCCATTCTTCACATTTCTTGCCTCCCCATTCCTTCCACCCTCCTTTCTTTAGGAACCCGTTGAAGTCCCGTGGGTCGGGGCCACAAGCAACTTAATGGCACACCTAAATGCCCTAGAAAAAAAAGAAGCAGACAGTGGCTGGCTGTTCGACACCCCCCACCAGAGGGAGGAGCAGCCTTGCTAGGCCACAGAGGAGGACATTGCAGTCAGTCCTGATGAGACCTGATAAGTGAGGGTCAGATGGAAAGGCTAGAGGACCTCCCCTATCAGTGGACTTAAAGAGGATCAGGGAGGAGATGAAGGAGTGATGGTGGGATTGGGAGAGAGTGAAGGAGGAGACAACAGCTGGGATACAAATTAATATAATTAATTTATAAAATTAATATAATTAATATAAAAAATAATAATTTAATTTTAAAAAAGGAGCAGACACACAAAAGAGGAGTAGATGATTAGAAATAATCAAATTCAGAACTGAAATCAATGAATCAGAAAGAAAGAAAACAATTCAAAGAATCAATGTGTCCAGGAGCTGGTTCTTTGAAAAAAATCAACAAGACAGACAACCCTTACCCAAACTAATGAAAAGGCAGAGAGAAACGATCCAAATCAGCAAAATCAGAAACAAAAAGGGGGACATAACAACAGACACAGAAATCCAAACAATAATTAGGTCTTACTACAAAAGCTTATATGCCACAGAATTTGAAAATCAAAAAGAAAGGGACGATTTTCTTTTTTTTTTTTAATTTTACTACTGGATGATTTATTTCATGCAATTGAAGAGAATTTTGAAATCTAAAAGAGTTAACTTATGACTTAAATTCATAGGCCTTTTTTATATGAACTTTCAATTAGAAACAAAATAAGTATGGATGTCATAATGCATGAATACATTGTTGACACTTGTTAGAATTTTCTTCCGCATAATCTCGTGTAACTAAATGCCAGTTGGTTGGTCAAAGATCTTAACAAATCTTTTATCCTAATAGATTTCCTTCAGAATGAGTTCTTTCAGCTTCTCAAAGACTACTGTGATATGGAAAGGCTTGAACAGTTTGCTTACACACTAAAGCTTTTACTCTTCTCTAATGGTACCATGAAGCGAAAAACTTTACCATACTGACTACATTCATAGGGTTTTCCTACAGCATGACTTTTTCTCATGATTTCAAAGACAACTACATGAAAACACTTTACTGCATTGCTTATTCATAGGGTTTCACTACAGTATGTGTTCTTTTATGTATTTGGAGATAACTGTGTTAAGAAAAGGCTTTATTACATTGATTACATGTGCAAGGTTTATCTCTGCTATGGGTTCTTTTATATATTTGAAAATGATTGTGATATGCAAAACATGCAAAACTAATTTGCATATGGAAACATACAAAATCAATTTGTCCTCAGTATTGCCTTTTAGATACCAACCTCTATTGAATTATATGGTGAATCTAAGTTTAAATTCATATTCCCTAGGAAAGCTGCAACTTCCCTATAGCTGACCAGCTTTAATTATTCATCTTTTGTTCCCCAAAACATGACTGTTCCATACCATGGCATCTGCTCCCCTAACATAGTGATTGTCCTAAACCACAGATTCTCTTTCTTAAAACATAATGTGTTGTCTTATCCATAGAAGAACAAATGGATATGATTGATTGGACTGTAAAACCTATGTTTTGCCTCAGGTAACTTCCTCATTGACATAAACAAATACCATATCCCTAAACCATGATTGATAAAATAAAATTAACTGTAAAATGGCACATATGTTTACAAGTTTCAAGCTCAGAACCTCTGTAATTCTCTGACTCTGGGTAGGCAGGTATCACAGTTCAGTTCCCAAGAACGTTATGTGGCCCTTAACCAGTAGTGCCTTGATAACAGTAAACTTTTGTCATTTGCATTGACCTAATGTCTTAGTTGTATTGGATTCAGTGGACCAAATAATACAAAGGCCTTACCACATTGTTTATATTCACATAATTTCTCTCCCGCATGAAACTTTTATGACGAAGAATATAGATATGTGCAAAGGCCTCATATTTTAATACATTCATAAGATTTCTCTCTGGCATGAATTCTTTCATGATGATGAAGATTATACAAATGTGGAATAGATTCATCGTGTTAAATAAACTCATACTCTTTTTGTCCATTATGAATTCTTTCACTACTTTGAAATTCACTACTTTGATGATTCTGAAGAGCAAAAATTTTACCACATTGGTTACATTCATAAGGTTTCTCTCCAGTATATGTTCTTCATGTCTTAGGACACGACTATTTCCTGCAAAGGCTTTCCCACATTGGTTACACTCATAACGTTTCTCTCCAGTGTATATTCTTTAGGTATTTGGAGATTATTATGGCATGCAAAGGTTTTGCCACATTGGCTACAATCATAGGGTTTCACTCCAGTATGTTTTCTTGTCATAGGAGATGACTACTACATGAAAACTCTTTATGACATTGGTTATATTCATAAGGATTTTATGCAATATGCATTTTTATGTATTAGGAGATGATGGTGTTGTACAAATGTGATACCACACTGATTACATTCATAATGTTTTTTTCCAGGGTGTGTTCTTTTATTTTTTCAGAAACTACTCTGAAATGCATAGACTTTATCACAATGGGTACATTCATGAAATTTGTCTCCAGTGTGTGTTCATTTATGTGCTACCAGATGATTGTTATTTGTAAAGGCTATACGACATTGGTTACATTCATAAGGTTTCTCCCCAGTGTGAGTTCTTTTATGTATTAGATTACCGTTATATGCAAAAGCTTTACTACATAGATTACATTCATAAGGTTTCTCTCCAGTGTGTGTTATTTTAGGTATTAGGAGATAACTGTTACATCCAAAGGCTTTACCACATTAGTTACATTTATAAGGTTTCTCTCCAGTATGTGTTCTTTTACGTATTAGGAGATAACTGTAACATACAAAGGCTTTACGACTTTGGTTACGTTCATAAGGTTTCTCTCTAGTGTGTGTTCTTTTATATATTAGGAGATGACTGTTACAGGCCAAGGTTTTACCACATTTGTTACATTCATAAGGTTTTTCTCCAGTGTGAGTTCTTTTATGATTTAGGAGATGACCATTACATGTAAAGGCTTTACAACATTCGTTACATTCATGATGTTTCTTTGCATTATGGGTTATTTTATGTATTAGGAGACAAGTGTTGTTTGCAAAGGCTTTAGCATTTTGATTACATTTGTGAGGTTTCTGTACAGCATGAATTCTGTGGTATATTTGAAGTTCATTATCATACGCACAGGCTCTACCATACTCTTTAGAGTCACAGAGCTCCTCTCCAGTATCCATTCTTTTATATGTGTGAAGACTACTGTGATGTGCAAAGACTTCACCATTTTAAATATCTTCAGAGGGTTTCTCTCCACTATGACTGTTTTCATACCTTCCATGTCTTCTAGAACTTTGACAATGCTCTTCAACATTATGATCTTCCCAATTGTAATTATAGCAGTGAGGTTCCTATAGGTCTCCAGCATCACATCTTTGTAAAGGTGCTTCAGGGAAAGATCCAGCAAAGCCCACTCTTGTTGAGTAAAGTTCATATGCACATCACTGTAGGTCAATGCATTCATGTTGCGACTTTGGAACTCACCTGAAATCACCTCACAGCACACAGCAGCCATGTTCAGAACACAGCATACTGACATTTCAACCCTGATAAGCTACAGAGTGAACATGGAGCATGGAACCAGGAAGAACCTGCCTCTTCCTCTGACTTCGACAATTTTCTTGATATATTCCATTTACCAAAACTTAGTCAAGACCCAACAAAAAAAGAACACTTCAGAACTATCTCTATTATGAACCATGATGCTAAAATGCTCAATAAAATTTTTGCAAACCTAATCCAAGAACACATAAAAGACATATTCCAGCATGACCAAGTAGGCTTCATACCAGGCATACAGGGATGGTTCAGTATATGGAAATCCATCAATGTAATCCACCGTATAAACAAACAGAAGGAGAAAAAACATATGATCGTCTCCTTAGATGACGAAAAAGCATTTGACAAAATGCAACACCTAGTCATATTTAATGTCTTGGAGAGGTCAGGAATACAAGGCACATACTGAAACATAGTAAAGACATAGTAAAGATAAGCCTTTAACCAGCAATGACTACACAGAGAGAAACTTACATCAATCCCACTGAAATAAGGAACAAGACAAGGCTGCCCACTCTCTCCATATCTCTTCAACATAGTGTTTGAAGTCCTACCTAGCGTAATAATACAACAAACAGATATCAAAGGGATACAAATCAGAAAGGAAGAAGTCAAAGTATCACTGTTTTCAGATGATATGATAGTATACATGAGTGACCACAAAAATTCAACCAGATAATTCTTACAGCTGATAAATACCTTTGCAAATTGGCTGGATACAAAACTAAATAAAAAAATCAATAGCCCTCCTGTATATGAAAGACAAAAGGGCTAAGAAAGAAATTAGGGAAACTACAACCTTCACAATAGCCACAAAAGACAGAGTACTTTGGTGTGACTCTAAGCAAATAAAAGACCTGTTTGAAAAAAAAAAACAACAACTTCAAGCCTCTGAAAGAAAGAAATTGAAGAAGATATCAGAAGATGGAAAAATCTCTGCTGTTCATGTATTGGTAGGATTAACATAGTGAAAAATGGCCATCTTACCAAAAGCAATCTACAGATTCAATGAAAATCCCATCAAAATACCAACACAATTCTTTATAGACCTGGAAAGAAAAATTCTCTACTTCATATGTTAAAACAAAAAACCCAGAATTGCTAAAACAATCCTGTACGACAGCATATCCTCTGGAGGTATCTTCATCTCTGATCTCCATCTGTCCTGCAGAGCAATAGTAATAAAAAGTATATGGTACTGTCATAGAAACAGAATGATGGATAAATAGAATTAAATAGAAGACCCAGAAATAAACTCACATACCTACAGATACTTGATTTTTGACAAAGTAACCAAAACGATACAATAGAAAAAATACAGCATCTTCAACAAATAGTACTTGTCTAACTGGATGTCTACATGTAGAAAAATGCAAATAGATCCGTATTTATCACCCCGCACAAAACTAAAATCCAAATGGATCAAAGACAGCAACATAAAATTAGACACATTAAATCTGTTAGAAGAAAATGTGGGAAAGAACGTTGAACTCATTGGTACAGGAGAAAATTTCATGAACAAAACACCAACAGCACAGTCTCTAAGGTCAACAATCAATAAATGGGACCTCATGAAACTGAAAAGCTTCTGTAAAGCAAAGGAGGACACTATCCATCAGAACAAAATGACAGCCCACACACTGGAAAAGGATCTTTACCAATCCTGTATCTGACAGAGGGCTAATATCCAGAATATATAAAGAACCCCATAAGTTAAAAAGAAACAAATAGAGTAATCAAATTAAAAATGGGGTACTAAGCTAAAAAGAGAATAAAAAATCTAAAAAGGAATATCTCTCGAATGGCAAAGAAACACTTAAAGAAATGTTGAACAACCTTAGTCATCAGGGAAATGCAAATCAAAAAGACCCTGAGATTTGACCTTACAGCATCCAAATAGCTAGGATCAGAAACTCAAGTGACAATACATGCTGGAGAGGATGTGGAGAAAGGGGAACCCTCCTCCATTGCTGGTGGGAAGGTAAACATGAACAACCACATTGGAAATAAATCTGGTGCTTTCTCAGATAATTAGGAATAGTGCTTCCTCAAGACCCAGATATACCACTCCTAGGCATATATCTAAAGTTTGCTCAAGTACACAACAAGGACATTTGCTCAAACATGTTTGTAGCAGGTATATTTGTAACAGGCAGAATCTAAAAAACCTAGATGTCCCTCAATGGAGTAATTGATACAGAAATTGTGGTACATTTACAAAATGGAATACTACTCAGCAATTAAAAAGAAGGAAATCATGAAATTTGCAAGCAAATGGTGGGAACTAGAAAAGATGGTCCTGAGTGAGGTGACCCAGAAGCAGTAAGACACACATGGTATATACTCACTTATAAGTATATACTAGACATATAACATAGGATAAACATACTAAAATCTGTACACCTAAAGAAGCTAAGCATGAAGGAGGACTCTGGGTGAGATGATCAATCCTCATGCAGAAAGGCAAATGGGAGCGATATAAGAGGGAGAAAACAGAAAACAGGACAGGAGCCTACCACAGAGAGCCTCTGAAAGACTCTACCCAGTAGTGTATTACAGCAGATGCTGAGACTCATAGCCAAACTTTGGTCAGAATGCAGGGAATCTTATGAAAGAAGGGTGAGATAGAAAGACCTGGAGTGTATAGGAGCTCCACAAAGAGAGCAAGGGAACCAAGAAATCTCGGTCCAGGGGGCTTTTCTGATGATAACCTAGAATGTCTGCTCAGATGTAGCCCATAGGCAGCTCAGTCTCTGAGTGGGTACCCTAGTAAGGGAAACAGGGACTGTATATGACATGAATTCACGGCTGGCTCTTTGATTATGCCCCACCCCCTGCTGAAGGGAGAGCATCCTTACCAGGCTGGAGAGGAAGACAATGTAGCCAGTCTTAATGAGACCTGATAGGCTAGGGTCAGATGGAAGGGGAGGAGGACCTCCCCTATCAGTGGACTTGGAGAGGGGCATGTGAGGAGATGAGGGAAGGAGGGTGGCATTGGGAGGAATGATGGAGGGGGCTATAGTTGGGAAAAAATGAATAAACTGTAATTAATATATTTTTTTAAATATTAGAAAAAGAAAATTCCCATGCTTTCTTTTTGGGTATGCTATTACATTTTATTATCTACTTATTAGCAAAATGAAGGATCTTCTGAAAAGTACAGTACCAAATAATGCATGGCTTATTTTTTATATTACTCAATTTAAGTGCTTAAAAAGGAACGTACAGTGAAAAATTACTGTCACCATTCCTTTTTTAAACACATATTTATTCCTTGAGGATTTTCTTTATGTAGTACTTTCTGATCCCATATACACACCTTCTCTAGATTTCATCTTTCTCCCAGCGTTATGTTTTCTTTTAAAAAAAAATCCTTTGTATTCAGATTGTATTAGTGCTGCTCATATGGGTGTGAGTGTAGGGACATCCACCACAGTAGGCAACCTACCAGAGGCCATATCCCTGAAGAAAACGGATGCTCTTTCCCTTAACAGTCATCCACTCCCAAAAGCTCCTCAGCTAGGAGTGAAGCTTCCTGAGTTTTTCACCTAACATACGAGTTTTTTTACTGCAAAGTCACCTCTTCTCAAATGAGATGATTAATATCATTGGCAAACTACTGTAGTTTGCTTTCTTTTACTGTGATAAAATATACTGGCCAAAATCAACTTAAGAAGGAAAGATTATTTGACTCATACATCTTGCTTACAGTCTGTCACTGAAGAAAGTACAGACATACTCAAACAGGATAGTAACCTGGAGGTGGAACTGATGCAGAGGTCCTAGAGGAACACTGTTTACTAGCTTGCTCCACACAGCTTGTTCACCTTGCTTTCTAATACTATCCAGGCCAACTTGAACATATATGGCACCACCTGAAGTAGGCTGGACCCTCCCACATCAAATAATTAATAAAGAATGTCCACAGACATGCCCAAAGGCTAATCTGATGAAAAAAATTCCTCAACTTATTTTCGGTCTTCCCAGGTTGTTGGCAAAAACTAGCCAGCACAGAAACCTCTGCAGGATAAGGTGCAGATAAATTCACACTGGAATTTCTCGAAAGAAAGAAAGAAAGAAAGAAAGAAAGAAAGAAAGAAAGAAAGAAAGAAAGAAAGAAAGAAAGAAAGAAAGAAAGAAA
>REGO01000438.1:140813-192620 GCA_010120015.1 Rhombomys opimus | reverse complement strand
AAGAAAGAAAGAAAGAAAGAAAGAAAGAAAGAAAGAAAGAAAGAAAGAAATGAAGGAAGGAAGGAAGGAAGGAAGGAAGGAAGGAAGGAAGGAAGGAAGGAAGGAAGGAAGGAAGGAAGGAAAGAAAGAAAGAAAAAGAATAGAGTAGAGGGTGGATAAAGAATATTGAATATGTTCCAAGGTCTTTATTTTTTGAAACTTTCAATTGTTATGAAGTTTCTGTTATTGTGTTTTACTTCTATAAAACAGAAATTGGGGAAGGCATGGAATTAACTTCTCTGAGATTTTTTCTTTTCAACTAAAAATATATATGCAATATTTTTATTGTTTTCCCCTCCTCCAATTCCTCTCAAATTGTCCCCATCTTCTTATATACTCAACTTCATGTTCTTTATCACTTTCTCTCTTTCTCTTACAAAACAAAACAAAAACAAACATCAAAACACACACACACACACACACATATAACCCAAAACCAGGGAGTCTGTTTTGTATTGGCCAACTACTCTTAGGGATAGGAGCTGCCCTACAATGTAATTAATATCCATAATGACAATTCATTGGAGAAAACTGATTTTCCCAGCAGGTATCAGTTGCAAATAACTTCTTGGCTAGAGGTGGTACTTTGTTTCCAGTTCTCCTTATCAATGGTAGGATTTCATTTCATTTGAACTTGTACATGTTTTGTGTGAGCTGTCACAGTCTACCACCCCTGTATTGTCTTAATCGCACTTTGTTCTTGGAGTCACCTACTATCTTTAGCTTTTCCATCTTTATTCAGAGACCCTTCAGTCTTGGAAGGAAGGGGCTTGATAAAGCCATCCCATTTAGTATTGAGTGCTCCAAAATTTCTTACTTCCTTCACACTGTTCAGCTGTGGTTCTCTGCTTTAATTACTACCTACTATAAGAAAAGGGCTTTTTTTAAAATTAGGGTTCAGTGATTCAGTATGAACATAGTAATTTTCTACTAGGATTACTTTAGCAGAAAACTATTGTTAGGTTTTCCCCTACAACCTATGACATATGTAGTCTGATATTCTTGGCCAATTTACTTGACAGATATGGATTCCATCTACAACATAACAATAATTTATTAAGAACTGAACTTAGTATCATTATTGTTTTTTATTTATTTTAATTCTTTATTAATTACACTTTATTCACTTTGTATCCCCCTTATGGTTCCCTCCCTCTTCCAGTCCCAATCCCTTCCTTCCTCCACCCTCTGCTTGTATGCTCCTCCCAAAGTCCACTGATAGGGACGTCTTCTTTTCCTTCTTTCTGATCCTAGTCAATTAAGCCTCATCAGGAGTGGCTGCATTGTCTTATTCTGTGGCCTGGTAATGCTGCTTCCCCCTCAGGGGAGGTAATTAAAGAGCAGGTCAATCAGTTCATGTAAGAGTCAGTCCCTGTTCCTATTACAATACAACCCACTTGGATACTGAACTGCCATGGGCTACATCTGTGCAGGGGTCTTAAGTTATCTCCATGCATAGTCCTTGGTTGGAGTTTCAATCTCAGGAAAGACCCCTGTGCTCAGATTTTTTGGTTCTGTTGCTCTCCTTGTGGACTTCATGTCCTCTCCAGAACTTACTGTTTCCTACTTCTTTCATAAGATTCCCTGCACTCTGCCTAAAGGTTGCCCATAATCTCAGCATCTACATTGATAGTCTGCAGGGCAGAGCCTTTCAGAGGCCCTCTGTGTCAGGCTCCTGACTTATTTCCTCTTTTCTCGTTCTTCTGATATCTATTCTCTTTGCCCTTCTGGATAGGGATTGAGCATTTTGGCAAGAGTCCTCCCTCTTGATTAGTTTCTTTAGGTGTACAGATTTTAGTAGGTTTATCTTATATTATATGTATATATGAATGTATATATACCGTGTGCATCTTTCTGCTTCTGGGATAGCTCACTCAGGATGATCTTTTCCAGATCACACCATTTACCTGCAAATTTCATGATTTCCTTGTTTTTTTTTTATTGCTGAGTAATCCTCCATTGTGTAGATGTACCACAATTTCTGTATCCATTCCTCCACTGAGGGGCATCTGGGCTGTTTCCAGCTTCTGGCTATTACAAATAAGGCTGCTACCAACATTGTTGAGCAAATGTCCTTATTGTGTACTTGAGCGTCTTTTGGGTATATGCCTAGGAGTGGTATAGCTGGATCTTGAGGAAGCACTATTCCTAGTTGTCTGAGAAAGCGCCAGATTGCTTTCCAGAGTTGTTGTACAAGGAGGGTTCCCTTTTCTCCACAAACTCTCCAGCATGTGTTGTCTCTTGAGTTTTTGATCTCAGCCATTCTGATGGGTGTAAGGTTTAAGGGTCGCTTTGGTTTGCATTTCCCTGATGGCTAATGAGGTTGAGCATTTCTTTAAGTGTTTCTCTGCCATTCGATATTCCTCTATTAAGAATTCTCTGTTTAGTTCTGTACTCCATTTTTTTAATTGGATGACTTGATTTGTTGCTGTTTAACTTCTTTAGTTCTTTATATATACTGGATATTAGCCCTCTGTCACATATAGGGTTGGTGAAGATCCTTTCCCAATCTATAGGCTGTTGTTTTGTTCTAAGGACAGTGTCCTTTGCTTTACAGAAGCTTTTGAGTTTCATGAGGTCCCATTTATTGATTGTTGTTCTTAGAGCCTGTGCTGTTGGTGTTTTATTCAGGAAGTTGTCTCCTGTGCCAATGAGTTCAAGGCTCTTCCTCACTTTTTCTTCTAAGCGGTTTAGTGTGTCTGGTTTTATGTTGAGGTCTTTGATCCACTTAGACTTTAGTTTTGTGCAGGGTGATAAGTATGGATCTATTTTCATTTTTCTACATGTAGACATCCAGTGAGACCAGCAACATTTGTTGAAGATGCTGTCTTTTTTCCATTGAATGGTTTTGGCATCTTTTTAAAAAATCAGGGGTCTGTAAGTGTGTGGATTTATGTCATAGTCTTCTATTCAATTCCATTTATCCGCCAGTCTATTTCTATGCCAGGACCATGCAGTTTTTAGTATTGTTGCTCTATAGTACAACTTGAGATCAGGGATGGAGATACCTGCTGAAAATCTTTTACTGTAGAGAACTGTTTTAGCAATTCTGGGTTTCTTGTTGTTCCATATGAAGGTGAGAATTTTTCTTTCAAGGTCTGTAAAGAACTGTGGTGGTAATTTGATGGTAATTGCATTGAATCTGTAGATTGCTTTTGGCAAGATGGCTATTTTTACTATATTAATCCTGCCAAGCCATAAGCATGGGAGATCTTTCCATCTTCTGATATTTTCTTCTAATTCTTTCTGCTGAGACTGGAAACTTTTTCCATATAAGTCTTTGACTTGATTGGTTAGGTTCACACCAAGGTACTTTATGTCCTTTGTGGCTATTGTGAAGGATGTTGTTTCCTTAATTTCTTTCTAGGCCCTTTTGTCTTTTGTATACAGGAGGGCTTCTGATTTTTTGAGTTAATTTTGTATCCAGCCACTTTGCTGAAGGTGTTTATCAGCTCTATGACTTCCCTGGTAGAATTATTGGGGTCACTCAGGTATACTATCCTATCATCTGAAAATGGTGATACTTTGACTTCTTCCCTTCCAATTTGTATTCCCTTGATCTCCTTCAATTGTCTTATTGCTCTAGCAAGGACTTCAATAACAATGTTGAAGAGATATGGAGAGAGAAGGCAGACTTGCCTTGTCCCTGATTTCAGTGGGAATGATTTAATTTCTCTCCATTGAGTCTGATGTTGGCTATAGGCTTACTGTACTTTACTATGTTCTTTACTATGATCTCTCCAAGACATTAAGGATGAATGGGTGTTAGATTTTGTCAAATGCCTTTTCAGCATCTAAGGAGATGATCACGTGGTTTTTCTCCTTCAGTTTGTTTATGTGGCATATCACATTGATGGCTTTTCATATATTGAACCACCCCCGCATGCCTGGGATGAAGCCTACTTGATCATAGTGGATGATATCTTTGATGTGTTCTTGGATTCAGTTTGCAACGATTTTATTGAGTATTTTTGCATTAATGTTCATAAGAGAGATAAGTCTGAACATCTATAGAACCTTTCACCCAAACACAAAAGAATTTAAATTCTTCTCAGCACCTCATGTCACCTTCTCCAAAATAGACCATATAGTTGGTCACAAAGCAAGACTCAAAAAATACAAGAAGATTGAAATAATCCCTTGTATCCTATCTGATCACCATGAACTAAAGCTAGACCTCAACGACAAAAATAGCAAAACGCCTACAACATACACATGAACACTGAACAACTTGTTACTAAATGACAGCTGGGTCAGAGAAGAAATAAAGAAAGAAATTAAAGTCTTCCTAGAACTCAATGAAAATGAAGGCACAACATACCCAAACTTATAGGACTCAGTGAATGCAGTGCTAAGAGGAATGTTCATACCACTAAGTGCCTTCAAGAAGAAATTTGAGACAGCGCATTCAAACAACTTAATGGCTCACTTAAAAGCCCCAGAAAAAAAAAAAAGAAGCAGACACACCAAAGAGGAGTAGATGGCTGGAAATAATCAGACTTAGGGCTGAAATCAATAAATTATAAACAAATAAAACAATTCAAAGATTCAATGAAACAAAGAGCTGGTTCTTTGAGAAAATCAAAAAGATAGACATACCCTTAGCCAAACTAACTAAAAGGCAGAGAGAAACTATCCAAATCAACAAAATCAGAAATGAAAAGGGGGACATAACCACAGACACTGAAGAAATCCAAACAATAATTAGGTCTTACCTCCAAAGTCTATATGCCACAAAATTTGAAAATCTAAATGAAATGGATAATTTTCTTGAGTGATTCTACATGCCAAAGCTGAATCAAGACCAGGTAAACCAAACAAATAGTCCTATATTCCCTAAAGAAATAAAAGCTGTCATCAAAAGTCTACCATGCAAAAAAAGCCCAGAGCCAGATGGTTTCAGCACAGAATTCTACCAGACCTTCAAAGATGAGCTAACACCAATACTCTTCAAACTATTCCACAAAATAGAAACAGAAGAAACACTACCAAACTCATTCTATGAAGCCATAGTCACCTTGGTACCTAAATCTCACAAAGACCCAACAAAGAAACAGAATTTCAGGCCAATCTCCCTCATGAACATCGGTGCAAAAATACTCTACAAAATACTTGTATACCAAATCCAAGAACACATCAAAGGCGTTATATAAAGCGGTTCTCATCACCTCATTCTTTCAGGGTTTTTTACATCAAGCAGTGTTCAATTAAAATAAAGCAGACAGGAACAGTCTACATTCAAGTGGAGGAAATAATAAGTATAAAATAATCATGTACAGAGATAAAAATGTTATAACAGGTATATGAACTGATTTAAAGGAAGAGTACAAAAAGTTATTTTTGTTGGAGGTAAAGCCATTCTGGGAGAAATTGTGAGATAACATGGCTTTAAAATGATTAAAATGATTTCTTTCTTTTGTTTCATATACTTTAAGTCATATGTATATTATTCAGTTACATATGTATCTCCTTGCCTATATTGTGCTCACAGATAGACATATGTTTAATTCATGCTATATTTTCCAAATCCTGGAACATCAGTGAACATAGAAGATGCTTGACATAGAAATTTTGGCCAAATATATTGTTTTCATGCATTGGTTTATAGTAAAGTATCTGATTAGCTTATAGAAATATTAGGAATATAGGCATATTTCTCTGAATTGCATTTAAAATATTAATGAATTAGTAAGTTATTGTTTAAGAGATTGACCAGGAAAATTCACTAGGTTATTCATTGTTCAAAAAGATGCTGCACAAAATTTGACTGTTTGCAATTAGCATACTCTCTTATGTTAATGGAATACATGTAGTAAATAACTTATGTTAAATTATTATTTGAAATATTGCACCTTTTGTCTTCTCCATCTTAGCGTGTATTTCCATGGACATTCTTTACTTAAGGTTTTAGGTTGCATGATAAATAAATTCCATAAAGTAACCAAAACTATTTTCTTCAATTGCAAATCAATTTCTCTTAGAATAACTTAATTATAGAATAACTTTCTGAAATCTTTTTGTTGATTTTCCTTCAAATAACAAAGATGTAAAAACAGTTTTGTAAGCCAATAACTTTCCCACCCACAGCTATTGCCATGGAGTTACATGGTATTTGTAAATCTAACTTTCCTGATTAAATGACTGTATTTTAGGTAAACACTTTCTGTGATTCTACAGTTTAATGTGAGTCAGTTTTGAGTTTTTGAGCTTCTGTATTAACCTTATATATGGGTAATGTATAATGCCTTTCAAGGGTATTTTTGCTTGCTCTACAATGCTATTTCACTTAAGCATTTGCACTTGAGTTCTCAATGCAATAGAAAACATCAAGTAATAAATTTATATTGCATAGCAATAAAAATATAAATAAAGAAAGATCCAATAACGAAAGATACAGGGAACTACATAAAGAAGATTAGGAAGAACAAAATGAGAAGAGAAAGGATTAAGATTAGAGAATATAGTCAGTTTTAATGCTAAAAGTATTAGGAAACACTTTCAAAGTAATCCTCTAAATTTAAGGGAATGTGGGTTCTTTTGGGAATCTGGGTAAACAAAAGACATTTTTATGGATTTGGAAGTAAGATGTAAACAGACATAATCAGTGTCTGATGTGACAGCTTCCCCTGCTTCTCTTTCCTCTGCTCAGCAGTCCTGCACTCCTCAGGACTCTTGTTACAAAGGCAGTGCCAGATCCCTGATTTCTCTGCCCCTCTACCCCAGCCATGCTGCACTCTCTGGGTATTGAAAGATGGTATGAATAGGGACCTTTTCTAGTTCTTGTCTTAGCTCCCAAATATTTGACACAGAAACCTATTAGATTCATTCAACAAGCTTTAAAGCTCTATAGCCGAGCAGGTATTCATCTATTCTAGCCCAGTTAGGCTATCTGGCTATCTCCCAGCCACATGCCCTTTCAGTTTCCATCTCTCTCTTGCTCTGGCATGTGCTTTTGCTGTACCTCTCTGTCCCATCGCAAGTCCTCATGGCTTCCTCATCTCTCTCCTCCCTACCTGGAATGCCCCTGACTGGGAACAGAAGTCCTGCCTTCTGTCCTTTCTGCATAGTTATTGACTAATCAATTTCTTTTTTCCCACTTTTTCTGGACAGGTTTTTTCGGCATAGCCTTGGCTGTCCTGGACTTGCTTGTACATCAGGCTGACCTGGAACTCACATTGATCCCCTTGCCTGTGCCTTCCAGAGTGCTGGGATTAAAGATTTGTACCACTATTACCAGCTGCTAATTAACTTCTTTATTAACCAAATAGAGATAATTGGGTAGCACTGTTTACACAACATTGATACAAAAGACTCTTCAATGATCATGACAATGCCCAGATCTGTAACCAGATCTCAGTGCACAGAAATCAGCATCTGAATACACAGTGCACAGAAACATCCTCCAACACTGCCCACCACCTTTTTCTTTTTTTAGCACAATAATAACTCTTTCTCTTACAATAATAAACTATATACAATAAGAACAAATTTGGAATGGTTATGAAAACTATCATGTAAACATTCTATTCACAATGTCTTGTCCATTCATATTTGGCAACTTAGTAGAAATTACTCTACTATCTATTCTATCTTGGTGAGTGCAGAGTTCTGTACATAAATCATTTCCTATCACAGCTTGCATTTATCAACCAAAAAAACCTCCTTAGATCTAAAAAGATCATTTTAAAAATATTTTCTTAAATTGTAAAATAACTTAAGCTTAATTGTGAGATTATAACTTTCTAGTCTTCAACCCCATCAGAAACTCGCGAAGAAATGAATATTGCCTTGAAGTGGAAATTTCTGGTTTCTTTGAAGACTGAATTTTGTCGTGTTATGTTTTGTTGCAAGCTGGGTACATGATGTTTTGCCCAGGTTGGCTTGGAGGGGGGCACATGATGTTTTGCTGTGACCCTCACATCTGAGTCGCATGACTTTGGCCAGCTGAGAACATCTGTGGGTGAATTTTGAAAAGACATACATAGAAGCCCACATACATGAAACATTGCTGTGCTCATCTTCATGCTTCAATGCTTGTTTTTGCAGAGAGAGTCGTTCCAGAGAGCTTCTCCTGGCAATCCAACTGAGTCTTTTGGCTTTCACTGCTCTATGTTGGCCTTTTACTGGACTGCTTATATCCTGATGACTGAGTCTGGAAAACCTGTAATGACTAATAGATCCTCTTCATTAGGAAGTAGATAAAATAGGACTATAGCCGTTATCCCTGCTAATCTCCTACCTAAGATTGGAAGTGTTGGAAGGGAGGTAAAGATGCTTAAGAACCCTAAATAAAGTAGGTTTGGTGAAACTTCTAAGCCTACATTACCAGAGTATGCAGTAAGTGCAAAGAAAGCAGCTTCCAAAATTATAGAAATGACAGAGAAAGTTGACAGTCTGAACAGTCCCCCAATATTTCTCAAGAACATTGGGGCATCATCTTCAGCCTTCTGGACCAGTATGTCACAGACCTCTGTGAAGCAGGAATTATGAAAGACTGTTTCCCTTGTCTTGGCAAAGCTCACCCATCAATTTCCCTATGTGTCTTACATCCCCGGAGCTTGGACAGCATCTTAACTGTCTTTAGTTAAGGCAAGGGCAGTTTATTGTCCAGTGGCTAGCTTGACACTTTTTAATCAAACTCCATTTGGAGGTTCTTTGATGCCCATCATCTTCTTTGAAGTAGAGTGGGGAGGCTGCTAGGAGCTGACATTTCTCACTATCAAGAAAGCCTTTTATTAATAAAAATCTTTAAATGCCATATTCTGTAGATGACTGGGGTTTTTAAAGACTATAGCATTTCTGAATAGTCAAATGTCGCTTGTTTCTAGCTATTTAATATCTGATTAATTTTACAAACATTTATAAGAGGCTAAATAAAGCTTATTTTGTGATTAACTAAAAATGACAGCGTTTAAGTGACTGACCACTAACTTGTGTTTTTTAATTATCCTAAACAGTTTTAATAGCATCTTTCAAAATGATGATAGATTCCATTGCATTTTTAAGTGAGTTGCATAGGTACAATAGCTTATATAATAATTGAAACACACACACACACACACACACACACATATATATAAAATTGTAACAAAAATAAACAAATTTCTTTCAAATATTCAACAATATATACCAATGTAAAAAATATTTGAGACTAGAAGTTTATCTTTAGTTTAAAAGTAGGTTCAACAATCTACCTCTCTATATTATTCCTATAGTCTTCCTTTTTTTCATCCCTTTCCTCCATCTTTTTCTTAATACTAGATAGGAGAGAAAGAATGATAGAAGAAAGAAAAAGAAAGAGAAAAATCCCTGAATCTAACCTTTATTTGTTTCCTCCTTGAATGATACGATTAACAACTTGAATCCAGTCTCCTGACATCAAGTATCCATCACCCACTGAATGAACAAAAACCACCCACCTCACTCTTTTGGGAATGAGCCATCTTTTTCTTAAAATTGCTGCCTACTGTTTGGGGGCAATGTTTCTTGGGAGGGCAAGAATATTGGACTAATGGCTAAGTCCTGAGAGAACTAGCTGTATTATCTGTTGTCTAGTCTCTGTGTGCTAGGAAAGTGAAGGGCTTAATGGAAGTCCTGACTGGAATAGTCTGTAATGTGAGATGATCCAGCTAGCCATTTTGAAGTTGTTCTGGTTGTAGAGTTTTGAGGAAACAGCTATTGAAACAGTCCGTGATGCAGAATCAAGCATGATACTGGAATAACTATGTCTCAGCATCTTTTTCTGCATCCTTGATGGAAAATCTTGTCAGGTCCTCTTTAACTTTATCAGTGTTTGGTCCTTTGTTCTGTAAACATATAATTTTAAAAGTAATATACATTTTTACATTAACACATGTATGGAATGTGCAGTGTGCACAATTTAGCTAAAGATGATTCTCTTCTTTGATCAGGTGAAAGGCATCTGTTCTCATTTGTAAGTTAGTTTGAACTATATAACCAAACTATAATATAAATTTTCATCCACGCCATATGAAAGGATGGCATGAAGACTCTGTAGCCAACAAGATTTATTGGCTATGCATAATTTAAGTCTTGGCTAGAGACATTTTCATGTTTCAGTCAGTCTCAGAGATATTCCCATGTAGAGGGATCAGCAATCCACATTGTTTTGTTGGTCTTCTTGATTTCTTTCTTTCTGTGTGCAGCCACGATCTTCAGGGGGGACCCTCCAGTCCTATCTGCTTTTTGTTAATTTAATTAAGTAGTTAATTAATTTAATTAAGTTAGCTTTTTTTTCTGCTGAAACAAATACAAAACCTCTTTTCTAATGTAATACATTTCCTGATTTCCATTTCCATTCTGAAGTTAGCATATTTACAGGTTAATCTAATTCAGCAGTCTTTTCTAAAACCCAGTGTTTTTCAGCAACTGTGTTACCTGTCTCATTGACACTTAAAAATACAAAGTCAATAGAGTATTATTTAATCTGTATTTGGGAGATCCTATATCCCTCTTCTGTTCTATATCTTTTTTCTTTACTGTCCTGTTAGATTTCTCCATAATAGCTTGTCTTATAGGATTGTAAGTTATAGCTGTAACTTTTTTATGCCATGACATCTAAGACATTGTTGTACCTTACTGGGTACATTTATTGGTGTATCATTAGCTTTAATCTGTAAAAGCATTCAAAAGATAGCTATCACCTTTAATAAATGTGCAATCTAAGAATCATTCCTTTCAGAATTCAAGGCAACAGCCTATTGTAATTCTAAATATGAATCTATGGTATGGTGCACATTTTTTTTTTATTTTCTAAACTCTGCAAAATGAAACATATAAGTTGTTTTATGACATTTCTCTAAGGTGACATTATTGAAGTTTTTAAATTCAGCATATAGACCTTTAGTGATTGATCCTTGACAATATAAATAGAATATACAGTCTGAACATGTTGGTTTATTATTGAAGTTTCTTTATCTAGTCTCTCTGTGGACTGCCATTCTGTAATTTTCTTAAGTCTTTGTATATTTCTCCCAACTGGAACTATCTTTTTTGTTGTAGGTTTCAGATTGGATTTCTCTGAAGTTTTATATTCTGATTTAAAGAGTTCTCTAATCCATGTCCTATGGCATCCACTCTAGCATTTAAGTTTTCAGTATTTTCCTTCTGCAAGTCTATTTTCTTCTGACCTGTATTAAAAAGAATATATAAAATTGGTATCATTGCTGAAAATATAATTATTTCTATGCTGACAGCCAAATCAAAATCTCTTTGGGGTCCAAATGCCTTTGATAGCATTTTCCATTTTTTAATATGGCAAATATATTTTTTTAATTTAAGTTTCTCCTTTGTACGATGGCTTTATTTTATTATTTAAACTTAATATTTCTCTCTATGTCTCTGTAGGTTTAGTCTGTTTACTTTTTTGGCCTCTATGTCCTGTGAAAACATTCCTAATATTTCTTTTTCTCTCCTACAGAGACTTTGTTTATCTGTTATTTAATTTTATAAAAGTTCTTTCCCATCCTCAAATAGCTTATTCTTTTTATATTATTTAACTTTCTTTACCAAGACTTTAATTAATTATTTTCAAACTATTATTTTTCTATGTCTATAGACAGTTTTCTTTCTTTTTTCAGCATGAAGGCATATTTTCAAACATACTGTACCTGTTCAGAGGTTTTCATGGTTTGGACGTGCCTTTCTGCATGCCTGCAAATGTTCTCTGATCATGTGAGCCAACCCTTAAAGGGCTAAGCCACCAGCCACAAATAACCCAACAGAAAGGAACAATTGCATGCAATGAGGGAAGGAGCTACAGCTGGGATGCAAAGTGAATAAACTGTAACTAATATAAAAAATAAAAATTAAAAATAAATAAATAAATAAATAAAAAATTAAATAAATAGATGAATAAATACTGTAACTAAGTTAAAATAATAAGTATGTTTAAAACATTTAAAGGTTAATTTAATACCCCGAGATATAATGCTTGATTTTCTATAATATTGATCTGTTCTAAATATTTTTCCATTATATACACATTTAAAACTTATTACTAAATTTAGGTTTTTAGAAATGTCTTCCAATTGGGGGAAGTTTTTGCTGTTTGGCTTGTCAGATATTGCTTTAAGCATAAAAAATATTATGTCTAGAGAGTGATAACTACTTATCCCTAATACATTATGTAGTGAGTATAAAAGTTGTATTACTGGACAAATATTCAAATCTATATACAAGATTTGGTCTATTACATAAACAAATAATACGAAGTATTGTAAAAGATTTTTACCATGGGAACTAAAGCTCAAAATTAGAGTATTCTTCAAAGGACAACGAAAATGATACCATCAACTAAAAGGGAAAAGAGGATATCATATCAAAGACTCCATTCTGATTTAAACATCAAGATTGTCTCCAGGTAATTCTCATTCATTCTTAGGAGGTGGTGAACTTTCTCCCATCAACAGAGAGCATATTCATTTGGAGTTTGAAAATGCTGGATGGTAGTCATCTTCATATCCACTGACTGCTGAAAACCCTGAATAACTGAACATTTTTATCACCTTTTATGTTTCTTGACTATTTTAGTACTCACATTTTAAAAATTATTTAGGACATCTGTTAGTCTACTTGGTGTATTTGTAAATGAGTACATAATACTAGTCTTGGGTTTAATGAAGATACAAATGAAAATGTCATGTCAATTCATTTGATCATACTTTTGTTATAAACCTTTTCTCACCTTAAACCTGGAACTTACACAAAACTAATGTTTGAAACACTCAAGTTTGTCACTGTCTATTTAAATATATGAATACATATTATATCTTCATTACTAAGGATAATTTAGATTAAAACAAATCTACCAAATATATCTGGGCATAGGGTCTTTTCTGAAACTGACATTCAACCAAGGACCATGTATGGATATAACCTAGAACCTCTGCTAAGATGTAGCCTGTGGTAGCTCAGTAACCAATTGGTTTCCCAAAGTGAGGGGAACAAGGACTATTTCTAACAGGAACTCAATGAAGATACCTGATAAAACAGGAGCAGATGAATGGGGGGAGGTCCCCCCCTATCAGTGGACTTGGAAAGGGGCACAGTAGTGATGAGGGAGGGAGGGACTGGGAGGGAACGAGGGTTCGGGGCACGGCTGGGATACAGAATTAATAAAATGTAACTGATAAAAAAAAACAAATCTAGATTTTAAATTACTCTTTAAGTTTATTTACTCTATCTAGAGTGGCTCAAATATTTTGATTAATTCTTAATCCAAATTACATAAAGACATCAAGATCCAACAAAGTTTCTGATGTTTTTATATCTCCAGTACTGATATTTCTTGATTTAATTAGTATCAAAAACATTGTATGGTACAATTAGCCATGATTTAAATCTTAATTCAACAGTTTTGTATTTTAATAATAAAAGACAATACTGCAGTTATTCCTTCAAAGAGACCATGTCTAGTCATCTAAATATAGCAAGGTATTTCTTTATTATTTTTTATTAATTACAGTTTATTCACTTTCCTTTTTATTTTCTTTTTTTATTATTTGTTACATTTTATTAACTCTGTATCCCAGCTGTATCCCTCTCCCTCATTCCCTCCCAAACCCTTCCTTCCTCCCTCATCTCCTCCCTGCCCCTTTCCAAGTCCACTGTTTGGGGAGGACCTCCTCCCTTTTCATCTGATCCTGTTTTATCAGTTATCTTCAGGACTGGTTGCAATGTCCTCCTCTGTGGCCTAGCAGGACTGCTCCTCCCTTGGGAGGTGGGGAGGTCAAAGAGCCTGCCATTGAGTTCCTGTCAAAATTATTCCCTGTTTCCCTTAGTACAGAAAACCATTTGGTTTCTGAGCTACCACAGGATTCATCCAAGGAGAGGTTCTAGGTTATATCCATACATGGTCCTTAGTGGAGTGTCAGCCTCAGAAAAGACACCTGTGCCCAGATATATTTGGTCTTTCTGGAGCTCCTATCCTTTCCACGTCATACAAACTCCCCCTTCTTTCATATGATTCCCTGCACTCTGCTGAAGGTTTGGTTATGTGTCTTAGTATCTACATTGATATACTGCTAGGTAGAGTCTTTCAGAGGCCCTGTGCTGTAGGCTCCTGTCCTGTTACTTGTTTTTTCCTTTGTCCAAGGCACCTCCCATTTGTCTTTCTGAGTGAGGATTGATCATCATACTCCAGGTCCTCTTTCTTGTTTATATTCTTTAGGTGTATAGATTTCATTATGTTTATCATATCTTATAGGACTATATGACTGAGTATATACCATGTGTATCTTTCTCTTTCTTTTTACCTCACTCAGAATGATCTTTTGTAGATCCTACCATTTGCCTCCAAATTTCATGAATTCCTCATTTTTGATTACTGAGTATTATTCCATTGTGTAAAAATACCACAACTTCTGTATCCATTCCTCCTTTGAGGGACATCTGGGTTGTTTCCAGGTTCTGGCTATTACAAATAAATCTGCTACAAACATGCTAGAGGAAATGTCCTTTTTCTGTATTTAAGCAAATTTTGGGTCTATGCCTAGGAGTGGTATAGCTGGATCTTGAGGAAGCACTATTCCTAATTGTCTGAAAAAGGACCAGATTGACTTGCAAAGTGGTTGTACCAGTTTATATTCCCACCAACAATGGAGGAGGGTTCCCCGTTCTCCACAACCTCTCCAGCATGTGTTGTCACTTGAGTTATTCATCTAAGCCATTCTGATGGGTGTAAGGTGAAATCTGAGGGTCATTTTGATTTGCATCTCCCTGATGGCTAAGAATGTTGAGCATCTCTTTAAGTATTTCTCTGCCATCTTATATTCCTCTACAGAAAATTCTGTGTTTAGCTCCATACCCGACTACAGAAAGGTATTTCATTTACTACAAATAACTGTAAATACAGGAGAACTATATTGTCAAACTTATAAAAAAAAACATGTACATTTTGGTTATGGTAGATGTTGGTTTTATCTGTTACCTTCACTCTATTAAGCTAAACTGTGTTCTTGATTACTTAATTTTAAGTACAGTAATCTTATATCACATGTAAATGCTATATCAGATACCAAGGATATAAAAATAATCCCAATCTGGAGCATTATGGGTAATTGTTACAATATGATCCAAGATGTGTTTTCTTAATGGCTTTTGCCTGCTGTTTCTCTCTTTTGGAGACTGCTGTACTGCCTACTATGTATCCTCATCTACATCACCTCCTATTAATGAGGCTTCCTAGCTCTAAGGGACCTTATAATATTTAATAAATTGTATGTGGCCCCTGCATGCACAAGCTGTGATGCTTAGCTAACAGGTAGAACCATGTGTCTGGCTGTGAAAGATTAATTCCTGAAAAGAAACAGTCCACACAGACTGATCAGCTAATTGAAATTTCAGTGCTGTTGAGAGATCGGAATGTTGCAGGTCTGAAGACTAGTTACTTTATGCAAGTTCCCCTCCTCCTGAACTTGCCTTCGTCTGTATCTGAACCAACATCTTGTGACTGATAGAAACTTTTTAGACTCTATTAACTAAAACACCACTATTTTCCACTAACCCAAAGCTGAGAATGTCATCAGATGGCATCTTGGGCATATAAAAAAAGCTTCCCTCATCATTCTGTACCTGCCTCTCTATGTTCCAACCAATGCATTTTAAATTTGCCTTTCAAAACTTGGTGAGACCTCGTCCATACAGGAACATGAAATTTGGGGTAACCCACATCACTGTTCCCAGGCCATGGACACTCAAAGTGGCTCCAGAATTAAACTATCATATTTCCTTAAAGGTATTTTCTAAACTTTATGTGTATGCGTATTTTGCTAGTTGTCTTAGGGGAGCATAGTGAGGAAGTCAGACACTCCCATGCTGCCTCCAATGTAGTGGGGTCCCATAGCAACCTGGTGGCGCTGTCAATCTTCAGAGCCTGCCCCTGGCCGGATGTGGTATGAAGGCTCTTCCTGTGGGGCGGGAGGAACTGGGTCTTAGTGCCCGTGGCTCGAAGGCTGTGTGTGCTGCTCTTGGCTGTTTGTCTGCAAGTTCTGAAAGAGTTCTGCGGAAAAGGTAGGGACCCTGAGTGTGCACCGAGGAGTGCATACCCCTGGCATAACCCCGGGAGTTGTGCTTGCTCTCCTGGGTCTGCAGGCTTGCTCTGGAAAAGCATGGGCTGGCTGTGTGTTTCTGGGAGAAGACGGGGACCTCGGACTTATGGAGTAATCTTGATACTGGAAATGGCGACCTCCCCATCACAGTTCAAGCAAAGCTTTGGCTTCTAAAGGGTACGAAGAGAACCTTGAATCAACTACAAGTCCACTAGGCTGCAAAATGTCTCGAGCAGAACCACCAGCAACACAGGGAGTTAATTTTTTTTTCCTGTTTAATTTTTTTCGAGAAACGGTTTCTCTGTGTAGCCTTGGCGCCCTGAGCTCTCTTTGTAGACTAGGATGGCTTCGAACTCCCAGAGAAACGCCTGCCTCTACCTCCATGAATGCTAGGATTACAGGTGTATGCCACTGTGCCCGGCTTGGGAGTTAATTTTTTTTCTTTAAGAAAAATTTAAACATCGTAATGTTTTCTTAAAACCACTCATACAAATGGGATGAATCAAGAGCGCAAAAGCATTGACTTCTGAACCTAAAATGAGTGGGCTAAGTAAAACTTATTGACTGGAATGAGAGAAGGGACTCCTGCACTTCTGTTCCAGTTTCTAAATGCCTGAGGTGGCATTTGCAACCCCCACTCCAGAAAAATAAAACAGTGTAAAAAGCCAGGAAGTCACAGAACTGAACACGCCCAACACGGGATAGTGGGCGGTCTCAGGGAGCCTCAAGAAAGTGATACAGTGAATCTTGGTGCAGCCAGGCCCAGCACGTGGGAGTGGGGGAGGGCATAAACAGGTGATCAGAGGCTTAAAGTGGACTTGCCTAGCAAGTGGGAGTCAGAGTGGGCCAAAAGTAGGAGGTGATCAGAGGCTTAAGGTAGCCATGCCCTACACGTGGGAGACAGAGGGTGATGCTCAGATGCTTAGGATAGGCCTAACCTGCATGTGAGAGTCAGAGGGAGCCATAAGGAGCAGATGCCCAGAGGTTTAAGGTAGTCCTGTCCTGCATGTGGGAGTCAGAGGGAGCCATAATCTGGAGACACTATGAGGCTTAGGGTAGCCACACCCAGCAAGTGGTGTTCAGCAGGAACCATATACACAGGACACCCTGAGGCTTTTCTATTCTAAAATACTTTAAAAATTACAAAGGGAAGCAAGGCATGTTGGCGGACACCTGTGGCAGCACTCAAAGGGGTAGAGGCAGGTCGATCTCTGTGAATTCTGGCCAGATCTACAAAGTGAGTCCAGGACAGCCAAGGCTACACAGAGAAACCCTGGAGACCTCTTCTGGGAAAAAGAAAGGAGGGAGAGACAGAACACACCTAGGAAATAGGTTTGTTTAGTATTCCTGAAGCCCTAGGTTGAATTTCCAGGTTGGTAAAAGCACAGGTTATTAAATAAATGTGTGAAATATTTGACACTTCTCTCTAAAACTCTGATGTACAGTTAGATATGAGAGGGAAAGGGGAAATTGACCAGGACGTGGATAAAAGGAAGTGATGAAGTAGAACAATAGGTGAGAGAAGTGAGCAGCATATGATCAATGTACAAGGTATACATGTATGGACAACAGTTCCTGTAACTCAGGCAAAGAAGAGGTCAGTTGTTGTAGGTGTCGATTAACATTTACTATTGATGTATCTTTTAGTAAAGCTGCTGTTAGTCCTAAACTGCTATATAACCAAATCACCACACAGAGACTATGATTCATGTAATTAACCTAAAACACAGTGCTGGGCAATAGCTACTCCATCCTGAACCTACAAGCCCTCATAGTTTCCTCACATTTAGATTTCCCACATTATACTTGCTTTTAGCGATATATTAGGTCCAGTGCATCTCTCCAAGTCGATTCAAGACCTCTCTCTTCCTCTCTGTCTCCCAGCTCTCTCCTTACTTTTCTGTCCTCTGGCTCCTCCTTCTCTTCATGTTTCCTTTCTATTGTACAACATTGTGGATGTTTGCTTCATTTTGCCATGTTTAAACAAAGCTGAGACAGTTGATGCTTAGAATAAGCATCACAATACCATGTCCAGATTGAAACCAGAGTGTGGGGGAGAGAAATTAGCATTTGATTGAACAAGGGTGAAGTGTATACATTCCAAAAGAACAGTATAACAACCGTCAGTTTAAAATGTTTGAGTTGGATGCTGGAAATCTTGTTAAATGCATACTGAAACCTGGCACATAGCATAGTAGTGTTTAAAATGCTCATCAGTGAGTAGTTGACAAAGGGAGAGCTCACGCTGCTCCTCTGAAAGGCTGTCTGAGAATGGAGAACATTGGTGAAGTATAGGCCCATTTTTGCCTAGTTGTCTAGTACCCATTGTCAGTTAAAGTGAATGAAGATAAGGGGAACAATTCTAGAAATAGGGACACTTAAAGCCCAGGCCCTATAGTAAAAACTAGATATGTAGACACAATCACTGTGCCTGGGGTATTTTCAGGGCAAAAGGACAAAGATGAGTACGAGTTTCAGCATCTCCCTCACATCTTTATGTTTGTGGAAGAAATCTGTTTTGCCTGAGGGTATATGTATGTGTGTGTCCCAGTATGTGACTGCATACTTGTGGAAACCAGAGGCCAAATTAAAGCATTTTTTCTCAGGAGCTATGCATCTTGTGTGTGAGATGAGTGTCTCTTCATGGTTTGGATCTGGCATGTAGGCTAGATTTGCAGGTTGCTGAGCTCCAGTAATCCTTCTGACTCTGCCCCAGCATTGATAATACAAGTGCAATCCACCACACTTAGCTTTAGCTTTGCTTTTTAAACATGGATTCTAGGTTTAAAAGTCAGGATCGTAGGATTGCAAGGCAAGCTCATTATGGATTGAGCTACCATCCTAGCCCATCAGCATGTCTTTATTTCAAACCACAGATAAAATTGCTCATCTGATATTGTAGGGCCTGGTGAAAAGGAGGGTAATGGTGCTATGCTTAACAGGGGGCTAGAAAATGAATCTCAAGGAGGGTTGAAGACACCCTTGAGTCTTAGACAGAGCATTACAGAATCCTCAGTTATTTCAGTAGACTGAACTCTCTGAAGCTGTTATCCCAGTACCTAGGCATTTCCATGGGGTAAGGAGAATACAGCAGTTCTAGGTATGAGTAGAACGGAAAGTGCCCAGATACCTCTGTAAGTCATAGTGACTGGAAGCTGTTGAGAAGTTGATTGTACGCTCACAGCAATGTTCTCCTCAAAATGTGGAAAAGAAATATTATAGAAAGTCAGAACACTTGCAGTCTCCAAAAGTGCTTATAGAGTATTATTTTTCTGACCCAGGTCACAAGAACACCTGCTCTGTTTGCAAACTACTGTTTTCTGTTTTTTGATCCACAGCCATCATGCCCAGAGGAAAGAAGAGTAAGGCCCGTGCTCGTGAGAAACGTCGCCAGACCCAAGATGAGGCCCAGAAGCCAAATGATACTCAGGCAAAGGCAGTAGAGAAAGGAGAGTCTTCAGGAGATGCTGGGCCAAGCACTTCTGTTGCTGGCTTCCCACAGGGCAAAGCACCCACTGCCACTACTGGTACAGGCCTGGGTCGCAAAAGGTCTGGTAAAGGTGCAGTGGGACAAGAAGAGGAAAATGGTAGTTCTTCTAGGGCCTCACTCTCCACTGGATCCAAACAGATGGATCTTTTATCAAGGAAGACAGGAATGCTGGTAGAGTACATGCTCTGCAAGTACAAAATTAAACAGCCTGCAAAAAGGGGAGAAATGCTGAAAGTTATCAACAAAAGGTTCAAGGAGCACTTTCCTGAGATGCTTAAGAAAGCTGCCTATCGATTGGATATGGTTTATGGCATTGAGATGAAAGAAGACCGGCCCCATGGTCAATACTATGTGCTTGTCAGCAAGCTAGATTTCCAAGATGATGGAAGTGGGAGCAATACACTGGGTGTTCCCAACAGGGGCATTCTGATTCCTCTCCTAAGCGTGATCTACATAAATGGCTACTGTGCCCCAGAGGAGGAGGTCTGGCGCTTCCTGAATATGTTAGGAATCAATGATGGAGTCCCACACCTCATCTTTGGGGATGTCAGGAAGCTTATCACTGAAGACCTAGTGGAGGAAAAGTACCTAGAATACCGTCAGGTTCCTGGCACCGATCCTGTATGCTATCAGTTCCTTTGGGGTCCAAGAGCCTATTCTGAATGCAGCAAGAAGAGAGTGACAGAATTCTTAGATAAGATCAGTAAAATCATACCCAGTGTTCACTCATCTTATGAGCAGGCCTTGATTGAAGAGGAAGAGAAAGCCAAAGCTGAAGCTGCAGTTAAGCCAGGCAGTAAGGGAAAAGCCAAGGGACGTTCTAAGTCCAAGTTCAGCAATGCTACTCACTAGGGAGATAAAATGTAGCCTCCAATATTGGACTGAAAAGGTCTGTTCATCTTTTTGACAATAAGTTGTTGATAAAGTTTTGAGGTGTTTTGGCAAAACATTTACTTGGGATTAGAATGCATATTGGCAAATTTTGTAGAATGTGCCTTTATTTCTGTTCATCAAGCTGACTGTTCAGATTTTGTACTTACTTGAACTACAACCTGGAACAAGCATCTATAGAGGAAAATTCTTGGTGGCAGAGAAATATTTGAGAATGTACAAGAGTAAAACTTGGGTTATTTGTTGAATTTTTTTTTTTTACTCAAGTTGCTTTTTTCAAACTTACAAATGTATACTTGCATTTGTTTTTGACATTAAAAGTTCATGAGAAATTCAATCACAGTGAATCAGATCTCCTTTTTCAAGGCTTGTTCTCTACCTAAACATTACACATTTAGTCTTTGGAAGTCTTCAGAAGACATTTATGAAAACTATGTCCCTTGCCTACCCATGCAGTTGTAGATTCTAGGAGAAGCTCTCATTATGCATGAATATAAAAAATTATCTTCTTCCCACTGAATTAAGAAACAGGTTTTTGTGGGCATTGGACAGCAAACTTTTGAAAGAAAATTTTCTGATAGTTTCTTTTATTGTATTTCCAATGCTGTATACTCAGTGGCATCTAATTTCAAATGTAGAAAAATAATCTCAGGTGGATAAGTATCAATGAATCAAATCAAAATGTTTACACTAATGATTCTCATGTTTTATGCAGGTCATACAAGGCACCTAAATGCACAAATGCTGTCCATTCAGTACTGTTTTATTAGTTCTAAAAGAAGCTTCTCAAATTCATTTCTCGATGTTCTGTCACATTTTTCTTTCCTGTGGAGAATCACTACATCTGTTCACCCCAGAAAGGGGCCTACAACATACCAAAATACAGATAATACCCACATCTAACTTGTGGAACCCTGAGTTTTATTGGTGTTACTAAACAGGAATATGTTTACATTACATACAGGAACAGAAATGACTCAAAGATAGCTTTATCACCAAAGGCTCCCCTCCCCATGGGTGACTGGTCAGAATAGCTGGGAACCTAGACTACACTGCACAGGCTGCAAACAGATCAACAGGTCAGAGAGTATCCTTTCTAGGTGCTTCACTTGCTTTAAACCACCTCTAAGCAGCTCGTCTGCTTTCTGCTTCTTCCAGGCAGCTGTTCTGGTCTCAGAGTCATCTTAGCACCTTTTTTCCTCTGTGAGTCTCTGCAGCATAGCTTGTCTGTGTCTTGGCAATTTGCCTTGTCTATCGTCATATTTGAAGTTCTGTTTTATTTTGTCTTGAGACTCTCAGCTTTTGTTGTTTAAACTGAAAGGGAAGGTTCTAGTGAATCTGGTCAGTTTCTGGGACTTCTTGAAACTTTTTTGTTTGCCTTTTTAAGTAGTTTCCTGAAGCCATTTCCAGTTGTTTGCCTATTTGCTTAAGGAGCCTCCTGTAAGATGGAATGTTTAAGTCTTCCAATCCTCAAGGTAAATTGGTACACAATACAGTGGATAATGAGAGGCTTAGAGTGTCTTATTTTTTTCTTTTTCTTCATTTTTTCTTTATTAATTACACTTTATTCACTTTGTATCCCCCCCGTGGTTCCCTCCCTCCTCCCATCCCAATCCCTCCATTCCTCCACCCTCTGCATGCATGCCCCTCTCCAAGTCCACTGATAGGTGAGGACTTCTTTTCCTTCCTTCTGATCCTAGTCAATTAGATTTCATCAGGAGTAGCTGCATTGTCTTCTTCTGTGGCCTGGTAATGCTGCTCCCCTTCAGGGGGGAGGTAATTAAAGAGCAGGCCAATAAGTTCATGTCAGAGACAGTCCTGTTCTTATTACAATGGAAACCACTTGGATACTGAACTGCCATGGGCTACATCTATGCAGAGATCTTAGGTTATCTCCATGCATAGAGCTTGGTTGAAACAGCAGTCTAAGGAAAGACCCCTGTGCTCAGATTTTTTTGGTTCTGTTGCTCTCCTTGTGGAGTTCCTGTCCTCTCCAGATCTTACTGTTTCCTACTTCTTTCATAAGATTCCCTGCACCCTGCCAAAGGTTGCCCATAAATCTCAGCATCTACATTGATATTCTGCTGGGCAGAGCTTTTCAGAGGTCCTCTGTGTTAGGCTCCTGACTTGTTCCCTCTTTTCACCTTCTTCTGATGTCCAACCTCTTTGCCATTCTGGATAGGAATTGAGCATTTTAGCAAGAGTCCTCCCTCTTAATTAGTTTCTTTAGGTGTACAGATTTTAGTAGGTTTATCCTATATTATATGTCTATATGAGTGAGTATATACCGTGTGCATCTTTCTGCTTCTGGGATAGCTCACTCTGGATGATCTTTTCCAGATCCCACCATTCATCTGCAAATTTCATGATTTCCTTGTTTTTTATTGCTGAGTAATAAAATTGTGCATCTATTCCTCCACTGAGGGCCATCTGGGCTGTTTCCAGCTTCTGGCTATTACAAATAAGGCTGCTACAAACATGGTTGAGCAAATGACCTTATTGTGTACTTGAGAAACTTTTGGATATATGCCTAGGAGTGTTATAGCTGGATCTTGAGGAAGCACTATTCCTAGTTGTCTGAGAACGCGCCAGATTGATTTCCAAAGTGGTTGTACAAGTTTACATTCCCACCAGAAGTGGAGGAGGGTTCCCCTTTCTCCACAACCTATCCAGCATGTTTTTTCTCTTGAGTTTTTGATCTTAGCCATTCTGATGGGTGTAAGGTTAAATCTTAGGTTCCTTTAGATTTGCATTTCCCTGATGGCTAATGAGGTTGAGCATTTCTTTAAGTGTTTCTCTGCCATTCAGTATTCCTCTGCAGAGAATTCTCTGTTTAGCTCTGTACCCCATTTTTTTAATTGGATTACTTGGTTTTTTGCTGTTTAACTTCTTCAGTTCTTTATATATACTGGATATTAGCCCTCTGTCAGATATAGGGTTGGTGAAGATCTTTTCCTTATCTGTAGGCTGTCACTTTGTTCTGAGGACAGTGTCCTTTGCTTTACAGAACGTTTTTTAGTTTCATGAGGTCCCATTTATTGATTGTTGCTCTTAGAGACTGTGCTTTTGGTGTTCTGTTCAGGAAGTTGTCTCCTGTGCCAATGAGTTCAAGGGTATTCCCCACTTTTTCTTGTAAGCCGTTAGTGTGTCTGGTTTTATATTGAGGTCTTTGATCCACTTGGACTTCAGTTTTGTGCAGGGTGATAAGTATGGATCTATTTTCATTTTTCTACATGTAGACTTCCAGTGAGACCAGCACCATTTGTTGAAATGCTGTCTTTTTTCCATTGAATGGATTTGGCATCTTTGTCAAAAATCAGGTGTCCATAAGTGTGTGGATTTATGTCAGGGTCTTCTATTTGATTCCATTGATCCACCAGTCTGTTTCTATGCCAGTACTATGCAGTTTTTAGTATTATTGCTCTATAGTACAGCTTGAGATCAGGGATGGAGATACCTCCTGAAGATCTTTTACTGTAGAGAATTGTTTTAGCAATTCTGGGTTTCTTGTTGTCCCATATGAAGGTGAGAATTTTCTTTCAAGGTCTGTAAAGAATTGTGTTGGTAATTGATGGGAATTGCATTGAATCTGTAGATTGCTTTTGGTAAGATGGCCATTTTTACAATGTTAATCCCGCCAAGCCATTAGCATGGGAGATCTCTCCCTCTTCTTATATCTTCTTCTAATTCTTTCTTCAGAGACTGGAAACTTTTTTCATACAAGTCTTTGATTTGCTTGGTCAGGTTCACACCAAGGTACTTTATGTCATTTGTGGTTATTGTGAAGGGTGTTGTTTCCCGAATTTCTTTCTTGGCCCTTTTGTCCTTTGTATACAGGAAGGCTACTGATTTTTTGAGTTAATTTTGTATCTAGCCACTTTGCTGAAGTTGTTAATCAGCTGTAGGAGTTCCCTGGTAGAGTTTTTCAGGTCACTCAGGTATACTATCTTATCATCTGCAAACAGTGATACTTTGACTAGAGTGTCTTATATTAGTTCAAAGTTCACTGAGGTATTGAGTTATGAGTTAAAACCTTTTTCCTTTTCTAAAGTCCACACTATTTCTCTTAAATTAAGTTGTATGATGTGGCTCTTACTTCAGTCTTAATCTCAGTATTCCAACAGGTGTCTGATGTAAATGAATGACCGTTTGATCAAGGTATTAAATTAAAATACATAGAGCAACAAGAAATTCAAAATGTATAAGCCAATGAAAAATAGAGTATTTATTGACATACTTATGTACCTTCAACTAATAAGGAACATGAGGTCAGGATCAGGATAACTTTATTCTAGAGCAATTGCTAGCTCATATGCTCCTTCTAATACATTGTAAAACACTTGTAACTGTGTAGTTTTGTTTCATTGTGGGGAATAATAATCGTACAACAGAAATTACACCCAAATTAATTCTACCAAAGAGTGTTTTGTCAATTTTTTCTTTTATGTATCTTTGGTTGTCCAGTGCTATTACTTCCCCACCTTATACAATGTATAGCTCCTGTTATGGGTTACTTGAAGAGAAATTGCCTGAGAGGCCTGAATAATTGATATGGAACCTTTATTCTCTGCCATTGGGGCTGTCTCATACAAAGTAGCTCCAAAAAGTCTGACTTCCAAATTGCTTGGGCTCTTAAAAGCAAAAACTGCAATTGTGTGACATATATAGAAAGCCATCTATGGACATCTGCTGGAAACAAGGTGGCATTGTTTACAGAAGCAGAAAGATAGTAGCTAAACATAACCTTAAAGAATTAGATAGATTATGGAGAAATTTAAGTGACCAACAACCAGTTTCCCACGATAATTTCAGAACTTAAAGTTGTTCTTTAGAATAGTTTCACAAGATGCTGGAAGTAGTTCAGTAGCCCACTATATTCCTTGGTGATTCTAGGAGAATAGGTCAAATCACCAACTAGTAGTTTGTAGAATTTATTAGGATCCCTTGTGTCTATAGTGTATTTTCTTTTGATTAATTGGAAGGCAGGGGACAAATAAACACTGACACTCAAAAATGAGCATTAGAATCCATAAAAGAACAACACACAAAAATACAAATACCTGTTTTACCAGGTTAAATTTGGTAACCCTGAAGTGGGCCATCCAAGCAAATCCCAGGCCCCACCTTGAGTAATCCTTTCTGCAAGTTTTTATAACTCTGATTTTTCCATTAATTGAATTGCTACTGTCAGATTAAAACAGAGCAATTTTCTAACTTCCTGGCACTCGTGATGGTACAGTAATAGTAGGTAATCAATAGTGGCCCTGTTATCTATTATAGCCTGTCAGTGTATGGTCCTGGGAATCTATGGAATTGGTGGAGCCGAACTACAGCAATGAGGTGTATCCAAACCTTGAAAATCTCATCTTGGGACTGGCAGGGGCAGAATTAGGACAGTTCCCTCCCTTCCTGAGCCTGCATGTCTCATTGCATGTAGCCTTACAGTCCCAGCATGCATGTAGCCATATGGCTGCCACCTCTGCCACGTTGAGCTGGTCATATAGCCTGGTAGCCAGGTTACACTTTAAACTTCCTCTCTCCTTACAAAGTATTGTCCAGCAGCACCTGGAATTCCTCTTCATGCAACTAAGATATTCCCAGCACACTGGCCCTGGTCAATGATGTACATTCATCCTGAAAGGTTTAAATAGCATTTGTGCCTCGCCCCCAATCAAAAGAGCTGTCCCACTGAAGCTGTTTCCCAAGGAAGTTGTTTCTCTCACACTCACAGCCAACCTTGATCCTGCATTGCACTCACCAGTCCCCAGCTAAGCTTCCCTCCCTCTAGTCTAGCTCAGTGCACAATGAATCTGGACACCCCAAAGGGGAAAGCAGACACAGGGTAATATCAATGTACTTTTTGTTCATTATTTAATAAGGCAATATCCATGGAGGTATAGTTTAAACCTTTAGCTATTTTATAAGCCATACAGCCAAGCTGCTCATTAGTGTATACAGCCTGAACGGGGAGAACTATTGCAGAGTATAATGGCCACAGCCTCAGTTTTGAGAGGAGGGCTACACTTACCAACAGTCTCCAGTCAGGGGCTCACTGTCTCTGATGCTGGTCTTTTGTTCTTCCTAGACAGTCAGGAAAATTAACAAACAGCTTCAATATCAACAGGGAGTATGAAACAAGTTAGCAGGAAGATAATTATAAAGTTCAGAAGTGAAAAATTATCCTTTAAGCAAAGGAATATGAAGGCTGAAGGCATCAGTGTGAGAACAATCTATTTGTCCTTTCGGTATGTGTAAGCATTTCTCAGTGCAGTTTTGTATTGTAGCACGTGTGTCTTTTGTATGTACATAACATAGGGAGTATGGAGTTCTCTTGCATCCTCTGAGCAGCTTATATGCAATAGCCAGACACTGGAAACAACTTAGATATCCTTCAAATGGAGAGTGGATAAAGAAACCTTGGTACATTTACACAATGGAATACTACTCAGACATTAAAAACAAGGAAATCCTGAAATTTGCAGGCAGATGAATGGAACTAGAAAAGATAATCCTTAGTGAGAAAACAGACTCAGAAGCATATACTCACTTGTAAGTATATACATATATACTCACTCATAAGTGGATTTTATTCGTATAGTACAGGATAGAATACTACAATGTATAGACCCCAAGAAGTTAAATCCAATGGGCATCTTAGGCTTCATAGAAGCCTACATATTAGGGAAGTGGGGTATATCTCTGACATGGACTGTGTTGCCTGATTTTTGATCACTTCACCCTGATGTTACTTCTCTACCAGGCTGCAGGAGAGGAAGATGGCTCAATCTTCATGTGAATAGATGAGCTGTGATATCTTAGTAGGGGTCCTCCCCTATTCTAAGGAAGAGTGGGAAGGGGATTCAAGAAGGAGAAGGTTTGGGAGGAGAGGAGGGAGGGGCATGTGATAGATGTGAATTGAATTAATAAAAAGAAAAAATCCTTCCCCACTTGGAAGAGTCTTTGTAACTGATAGGATTAGGAATACCCATTGATTCCAGGTTCTGGATATTATGAATAAAGCTGCTACAAACATGGTTGAACAAATGTCCTTGTTGTGTACTTGAACATATTTTGGATATATAGCTTGGAGTAGTATAGCTGGATCTTGAGAAAGCACTATTCCTAATTGTCCAAGAAAGCACAAGATTGATTTCCAAAGTGGTTGTACAAGTTTACATTCCCACCAGCAATGGAGGAGGGTTTCCCTTTCTCCACAACCTCTCCAGCAAGTGTTGTCACTTAAGGTTTTGATCTTATCCATTCTGATGGGTGTAAGGTGAAATCTCAGGGTCCTTTGATTTGCATCTCCCTGATGGCTACGGATGTAGAACATTTCTGTAACTGTTTCTCTGCCATTCTGTATTCCTGTACAGAGAATTCTCTGTTTAGCTCTATACCCCATTTTTAATTGGATTACTTAATTTGTTGCTTTTTAACTTCTTTAGTTCTTTATATACTCTGGATATTAGCCCCCTGTCAGATACAGGGTTGGTGAAGATCCTTTCCCAGTCTGTAGGCAGGCAAACGGTGGGATCTAGAAAAGATCATCCTGAGTGAGGTATCCCAGTAGCAGAAAAACACACATGGTATATATACTCACTTATAAGTGTATACTAAACCTATAAGCTAGGATAAACATACTAAAATCTGTACACCTAAAGAAGAGAAGCAAGAGGTTCTGGGGTAAGATGATCAATACTCACTTAGAAAGACAAAAGGGATAGACATTGGAAGTAGGAGAAAACAAGGAACAGGACAGGAGTCTACCATAGAGGGCCTCTGAAATATGCTACCTAGCAGTGTATCAAAGTGGATGCTGAGACTCATAACCAAAACTTGGGCAGAGTGCAGGGAATCATGAAAGAAGGGGGAGTTAGTGAGACCTGGAGAGGAAAGGAGCTCCACAAGGACCAAATATATCAGGGCACAGGGGTCTTTTCTGAAACTGACTCTCCAACCAAGGACCATGCATTGATATATCCTAGAACTGCAGCTCAGACTCAACCCATGGCAGCTCAGCATCCAAGAAGGTTTCCCTATTAAGGGGAACAGGAACTGTCTCTAACATGAACACAGTCGCAAACTCTAGGCCCCAGAGGAGGACATTGTAGCCAGTCCTAATGAGCCCTGATAAGCTAGGGTCAAATGGAAGGGGAGGAGGACCTCTCCTACCAGAGGACTTAAAGAGTGGCAGAGATTAGATGAGGGAGGAAGAGTGGGATTGGGAGGGAATGAGGGAGGGCGCTAAGTCTGGGATACAAATTAAATAACCTGTGATTAATATAAAAAAATAAAAATTATTTAATAAAAAGGAATACCCACTGAAAGGTTAAACATGTTTAGGTTTACAATATCCTGGACAGGTTTAAAAACAGGAATAAGACAGGAACCTAAAACGCTTTCAACATTTAAATCCTCTTTTAGACAAAAGTCAGAAGTCACAGTATTTATAGTATGCATTAATTTTACCCAGGTATTAAAATGTAAATGCTGTCCTAGCATTGGGATTTTCTTTATTTTTCTCTTCTGTTTTCTTTCTGGAATTGGACAGTCAAAGCAGAAAAAGACATAGTAGAAAGATTTGATAGAACAAGAGTATTTTTATGTTTTATCTGGAAATTGTAGACCAGAATCCACCTCTGGGAGTTGGGTGAATTTAACCTTTAAAGAATATTCCGAATGAGTGATGGTCCACTGGCTAGAAGGGTCTGTTGCCTGCTTGCACTAAGAGTGATTCTAAAAACCTTAACAGGGGTGATGACTATGAGATATGGCCCTTTATAATAAGGCTTAAGTGTCTTTGGATGTCTCTTAATCGAGAAGGTGTCACTAACCTGGTAAAGGTGGGGAGTGAGGTCAGAGTCTCTTGGCTGGGTCTCTCTCACAATTTTGTGGACATGGTGAAAAACCTATTGCTGGGCATGATGGGATTAAAGAAGGGGATAATTAGAAATTTTAGCTGACTGTACATCTCCTAGTCTAGGTAGGGGAGGAAGAGGTCTGCCAAGAAGAGAAAGTCCCCCTCTTAGAAGGAGTCTATCAGGCCATAAGAGGGCAAGGATAAGAAAGGTCACCCAAACTTCACTAGGACTAATTCTTGTAAAAACTTCTTTGTATTAGTAACCTGTGCTATTTCCAATCTGGCAGGAGAAGCCTCTAACCAGAATGTATGTTCAAATACAAAGAGGTAATTTATATCCATTTTGGCCTTGTTTCACCTCAGTGAAGTCCACCTCCCAGTGCATCTTGCCTCAGGTCCTAACTCTGATGGGTACCATGATTGTTGGCCTGGGCATTGTCTGGGTACAACTTGTTTTGGAAGTTGCAAGAGGCTGAAGAGGGTATATGGTTTTGTAACTGCAGGATAAATAGTTTCTACCCATTTATTTGCCTGCCTTAAATCTTGGACAGGCCTCTAGTCATTAGTGTTGGGGTTTTGGACTGGAAGGAGAAGGGTGTTCCAAAGTCACTGGAAGGAACTAAATTATTACCTTCCTGAGTCTCTAGATGTGAATTGCAATTCCTTTTTTTTTTTCTTTCTTCCATTACCATGGAATATTGTTTTACATGGATTGGGGCTGTGGAACTAGTTACCTAACTCCTATTGAGGCTTGATGTCTTGCTTCTACCTGGACCACAGGAAATTTCACTTACAATAGTGACAGATGTGGGGTGGATTCCAGCTGGGCTGGGGATGACTCAGGTAATAACTTGTATTCTTCAACAACTGGACAAGGAACGTGGATTTTAGTGGGAGATTGTAGTCTAATTCCACTGTGTCTTCCTTGAAGGTGATAGTGACTTACAGTTTCTGTAACAGTCTTGGCACAGTGGGATAACAGGGCCATTCAAGCATAACCAGGGATATATGGGTGACTGCAGCACTTCCTAAGTCCACAATTTAATCGGTTGTGTAGGACTAGACAACAAATCCCCTATTGCACCCTGGACTTTTATTTTATCTCTTTTTCCAGGGGTCTGTCAAGTTTCTTTACATTGAAATAGCCATCACAATGTTTATCAGGAAATTGACTGCCTTGACCCCACTCCCCAAGAAGATAACCCTAGGCTTGTGAGGGCTTAATGGAACTGAGCTCTGCCTCCACCAGGCAGTTTCAGTTTCTAATTGCAGCACTTTTACTTTGGGTGTTTCAGCCCATTGGTTTAGACATTCATTTTTCCAAAGCCTATTTTCTTTTACAATATGCACATAAATTTCAAACTACAGGAAGTCTTGGTATGTTCCCTGGTTGCTTCTGGAGACCTTATTTATTACACTCTAGTGGACAACCCCTGTTTGTCTCAATACTAGCACAGATTGTCTTTCCTAACCTTTTGACTGTCTATCTTCTGGGAAGTCTCTATTTTTAAGGACTCTCTGAGCTACTTTCACCATATCAGACAATATTGTTCCTTCAACTCCTTCCAGCCTCTGAAAGGTCTTTTTAATATCTAGGTCCAACTGGGTGACAAAGGCTATGTTTGTAGCTCATTTATTTTCTGATGCTTCTGGACCAATGGGTATATATGTACAATAGACTTCTAATAGCCTCTCTAGAAATGTGACAGGAGTCAGAGCTGGTCCTTGCAAAACTTCACTAACCTTAGATAAATTTGTGGGCTTCCATGCAGCATTGCAGGGACCATCCATCAGAGTCAGGCAATAAGTATTAAGAACCCCCATAACTTGTTCAGTGTTAAGGTCCATTGAGATCTGGTAGAAGGAAAACCTTTTCCTAAATCTGGGCCTCCTCAGAGGCTATGGGTTTTATTGCTTCCTTTTGGATCATCTCTCTCTCTCTCTCTCTCTCTCTCTCTCTCTCTCTCTCTCTCTCTCTCCCTCTCTCTCTGTCTCTTTTGAGGCATCCCAGATAGGCTGATGAGTGTCAAACACTATCTCAAAAAAAGATAAATGAAATCTTGAAGTTTGTTACAGAAGGAGGGGTTTTGATTTTTCCAGTAATAAGGAGCAATGGTGGAAAACAAAATAAACCATAAATGGAGCCATAGGATGGGGTATCATCATCACCTGTGACTTCCCTCAGTGGAGGACTAGGGACCCAAAGGGGCAAACTGGGCTGGAGGGTGGGTCTTTGGGGGACAATTCTAGAGGGAAGCCTTTCATAAAATCGAGAGTAGGGAGGTAGGACATAGGAGGGCCCATTACAGTTGTGGGAAGGCCTAAGAATAGAGTCAGGAGTGGTAGCCTCTGGAGGAGTTATAGGCAGGGGATAGGGTGGCAGTGGAAACACGGGATCAGACTGACAGTTTTGTGACTTTTACAGAAAGGCAGCTGTGGACCTCTGAAGGAAGCAATCCAGTGTTCTATACAGAAAGAAAGTAGTTAAGAATCAGGCTCTTCTCATAACCTTGAGGTCAGGGACACATGCAGAACTGTATGTCTGGCCTATTGGACTAGTGACCTGTTTACCCAAAATAATTTTATCACTTAGTTTTTCTTTTATTCTTTTTCTTTGTTTGTTTGTTTGTGTTTGTTTTTGTTTTTTTTTTTTAAACAGGGTTTGTCTGTATATTCTTGTAGGTACTTGAAAGGCTCAGTTTGTAAACCAGGCAGGCGAAGGAATCACAGAGATATGCTTGTTTCTCCTTCCTTATTACCGCTATTACAAGTCTGATCCACTGGGCTCAGCTGTTTTTTTTTAAATAATGTATTTATGATTATTATTAATTAGAATTTATTCACATTGTATCCTGGCTGTAGCCTCCTGTGATTAACTTATAGAACTATTAGGAATGGAAGCAGATTTCTCTGAATTGCATTTAAAATATTAATGAATTAAGAGATTGTTTAAGAGATTGACAAGTAAAATTCACTAGGTTATTCATTGTTCAAAAATATGCTGCACAAAATTTGACTGTATGCTTACTGTTTGCAATTAGCATACTCTCTTATGTTAATGGAATACATGTAGTAAATAACGTATGTTAAATTATTATTTGAACTATTGCATCTTTTGACTTCTCCATCTTAGCTTGTATTTCCATGGACATTCTCTACTTAAAGTTTTAGGTTGCATGATATATAAATTCCATAAAGTAACCAAAACTATTTTGTTCAATTGCAAATCAATTTCTCTTAGAGTAACTTAATTATAGAATAACTCTCTGAAATCTTTTTGTTGATTTTCCTTCAAATAACAAAGATGTAAAAACAGTTTTGTAAGCCAATAACTTTCCCACCCACAGCTATTGCCATGGAGTTACATGATATTTGTAAATCTAACTTTCCTGATTAAATGATTGTATTTTAGGTAAATGCTTTCTGTGATTCTACAGTTTAATGTGAGTCAGTTTTGAGTTTTGATCTTCTGTATTAACCTTACATATGGGTAATGTATAATGCCTTTCAAGGGCCTTTTTGCTTGTTCTACAATGCTATTTCACTTAAGCATTTGCACTTGAGTTCTCAATGCAATAGAAAACATCAAGTAATAAATTTATATTGCATAGCAATAAAAATACAAATAAAAAAAGATCCAATAACGAAAGATACAGGGAACTACATAAAGAAGATTAGGAAGAACAATATAAGAAGAGAAAGGATTAAGATTAGAGAATACAGTCGGTTTGAATGCTAAAAGTATTAGGAAACACTTTCAAAGTAATCCTCTAAATTTAAGGGAATGTGGGTTCTTTTGGGAATCTGGGTAAACAAAAGACATTTTTATGGATTTGGAAGTAAGATGTAAACAGACATAATCAGTGTCTGATGTGACAGCTTCCCCTGCTTCTCTTTCCTCTGCTCAGCAGTCCTGCACTCCTCAGGACTCTTGTTACAAAGGCAGTGCCAGATCCCTGATTTCTCTGCCCCTCTACCCCAGCCATGCTGCACTCTCCGGGTGTTGAAAGATGGTATGAATAGGGACCTTTTCTAGTTCCTGTCTTAGCTCCCAAATATTTGACACAGAAACCTATTAGATTCATTCAACAAGCTTTAAAGCTCTATAGCCGAGCAGGTATTCATCTATTCCAGCCCAGTTAGGCTATCTGGCTATCTCCCAGCCACATGCCCTTTCACTTTCCATCTCTCTTGAAGAATCTGAGCACAACAGACTTCATTTTGGTACTTGCCTCATCTTGTTAATTGCCTTAGCTCTCACCCCCTGAACCTGAATAACATGTTTGTACTTGCAGGAAACCATAACAGTTCAGAAGACACAGTTGTGCCCTCCCTGACAGCAGTCAATCAGGAAACAGTTCAAAATGACTGTTGTCCTTGTGATTGGTAAAACAATTATATATTTTCTTTGCAGTTGCCAAAATAGTTACCCAACTTGCCTTTAGCCAATCAATATGTAACAAGCCTGCTTTTGCTAAATCTCACCCAATCACATAACCACCAAGCCTGGAAGCCCCTTTCCCTTGCTAAAATACCCTATAAAATCAGCTTCTTTCTAGGCTAGGGGCTCTTGGCCTCTGACTGCTGTGTCATTTCATACTGGGAGTCTGGGCTTAAGCCAAAATAAAGGGTCTTTGCTTTTGCAGATGATTTCTGACTCCTGGTGTGGTCGATGGTCTTTTGGGGTCTCATGAACTGAGTACAACACTCTCTTTCTCTGGCATGTGCTTTTGCTGTACCTCTCTTTTCCTTTGCTCATGGCTTCCTCATCTCTCTGGTCCCTACCCGAGACCCTCCCCACTACCAACTGGGAATGGAAGTACTGCCTTCTGTTTCTTCTGCTCTGTTATTGGCTATTCAGCTTCTTTACTAACTAAATAGAGATAATCGGAGATCATGGTTTATACAACATTGATACAGGAGGTACTCAGTGATCATGAGTAATCTATGTCAGCTCGCTATTTTTACAGCAGGAGGTGCTATGGAGAGATGATGCTCTTGCCTCCTTCAAGAACTTTTTAGGTAACTTTAACTTGCTTTAACCCTGGCTTCCCCCCCCCTTTTTTTTTCAAGCACTGCCCAGACTCTCTTTGACCTCATAAAAGGGAATAAAAGCCCCTCCTCCTCAAGAACACTATGGCCCCACTCAATCTGCCCTAGAATTCTGTGATGCTGCTGGGGAGCTATAAGACTTGGGGTGAGATGCTTCAAAGCCATAGGTGACACTACCTTCCTCCTTCACCCCAGCCTTCCTAGAACCAATAGCAGTGCACTGCCATGGTGGATGTATGCCCAGAAGCTGCCACCCAAGCCACAACCTTGAGTGCCTCCCCCAGAGCAGCAGCAGTGGGACACAAAGAGGGAATAACACATGGGTTGAAGGGTTGGAAAGAACAAATAACAAAAATACCCTCCCCATGAGAGACCCCGAGACCCCTAAGACAGCCTTCCCATGATGCCACAAAGGTTTCTACTAGAAGAAAAATTGATCATGGTGGCTGGAACTCAGAACCCTCAGGCTGAGAGTTGCTTGTCAACTCAGCTGAAACTCACAACTTTCTAGCTACGGGGTGCTTGCCAGCTTTTCGGCTAAGTGCCTGCAGCGCAGAGCTGCAGCACCTATATTCCAAAGAAAAATGAGCAGGTCTCTGCTTCTGCAGCAGGAACTAACACAGCTGGCCTAGAACTTAGATTTTTCTTTCTTTTAATTTGCTTCCTTGTTTATTGAGATCCTTTGTCAAATTAGACACCAATCTGCTTTTCCCTCTTCTTGTCCATGTCTCCACCCTCTTACAAGAAAGAACTACTCCACTTTACATACAATATGTAGCTCCTTGCCAGGCCTAATATCTAAAGGAAAGGTCCTTGCTTTTTAGACTTCCTCTACAGGAGCATTCACAGCCTCCATCAAGCAAGCAGATCTATTTCATTTACACACACAAACACAAATATTAAAATGTTCCACAACCATTTCCCTCATGTTCCTCTTGTTAGTATTTATTTAAAAATGATGCCACACACACAACAGATATTATATGAAAGAGATTTTTTGGATGGAGTTGTAGAGATAGAGAGGAAAAGGAAAGAGGGAGACATGGTGAGCAGCCCCCAAGAAAGAAATCAAGGCCAAGAGAGCAAGAGAGGAAGATAAGAGAGTAATAGAGGAAGGTAAGAAAGGGGAGCAAGAGAGAAAGGTAAGAGAGAAGAGTAAAGGAGAGACAAAGTGGTGTTTTGGTCCTTTATAGCTTGTACATGTACAACTGAACTGTGTCTGCCACACACATGGTGGGTGACACATGATGACATCATAGGTTACTAGGCAATCCAGAAGCAGGCTGTGTATATGCTAACATTCCTCCCTTTTCCATAATTAAAAAAAAGAGGACATTAGACTGCTTCTCATGTAAAGCAAGTTAAAATATATAAATGTAGGTTCATTGGAAGCAGCCCTTGGTCACCATGCAAGGGGATAAGAGAGAGAGAGGGAAAAAGTAAGAGCTCTAAAATGTCTAGATTACATGGTGAGGAGGATGAGAAGCACCTGCCCTGGAAAGTTCAGGGCAGAGGATGGAGTTCCAGCCATGTCCATCAGCAGACCGGGACTGAGGAATGCTGGCAGAACCTGGAGATGTTGGTCCTGGGCTTGAAACACATCACTCCAGCCTTTTGTTGACAATAAGTGGATAATGGGTGAATATATCAATCATCTTTAGCTACTTACTGCTGACAACAGGGGGCGATAGGGAGGCCAAAGGCTGAAATGTTGGCCAAGACCACGAAGAGTATACTGTTCTGATGGTGTCTAGGATCCATGAGAACATCTGTGGGTGAGAGGGAAAGTTCAGGTCCAGCTTGATGAAATCTGTGAGGGCAGAGTGGAACACCTGTGGTAATTGCTTTGGCACTGTTGTGGATGTAGGAAATGTGTGGGTATGGCAGGATAATGGAACATATATATAGGCAGAAGACAAAGCTACATAGGTTCCAGAGGAAAAAAATAGGTGTACATTAATTTTAGGTGTATGTTTGAAACTTTTTGGGAGAGTAACCAGAGACAGAAAAAGAGAGTTGAACATAAGAACCACCATTTACCAGAAGGAACCCCCATTTACCCAATTTCTGATATTAATTTAAAAAGTTTTGTTTTGGATCTGTCATCTCTGGAATACTGGGGCCAAATTTGGTTGCAGAAGCATGTAAGCCTAGAGGGTCTTAAAGCAGGCCTTAGGTGTACAAATTTTGAAGGCACCTCATAGGAGAGCTTGGGGGTATGGTGGAAGACACTATGCCCATGAGTGAAGAGAGAAAAGTCAGTTCTTCCAGTCTTTGGGAAGTCTCCAGAAGTATGGGGGGCACAAGCTGGCAAAGAAGGTCACAGGAGCATTGCTAGGGGCCACAGGGATGACTGCCAGGGAGACATGCCTCACCTAATACTAGGACTTTCTGACAGCATGCCAGACTCAAGAGAGGAAAGAAAAGCTTAGAGACCATGTTGGTAAAAAGAAAAGATTATTCATCCAAGGGAAGGTGTCTGTGTGAGGGTCTGCGAGAAGGGAGGGGATTATCCATTCCCCATTGAAATGGAGAGATACCAGTCAGTCTTTCAGACAAAGGGAAATGTTTACACTAACCGTGGAAAGAAACTCAAAAATCTGCCAGTAGTGTTGGATGTATGGATTGAACAATCAGGTTCCCAGGAAAGAGGAGTCCCAAAACCAGGGAAGAAGGGTGGGAGGCATCCTAACTTTTGAGATAGACAATAGGTGGAGTACCTATCTGGAGCCCAGTTGACCTGAGAGGTGGATTTGGGTGGATTTTCTGTAGCTTATATGAATCCCTTTTAAGTTTTACAAAGGCAAAAAAATTTAGACATGTTAGCATTATCATTGTACTTTGCAGTGAAACAAACATTTTAGAAAAGACAGTAGACATACATCTTTGTGTTAAGAGTATAAACATTCTTTAAGGTGAGCTCTAGAAAGGCAAGGCCTTCCTTGAAGTAGAGGTAGAAGCAGAGGAAAGAAGTAAAACATCTTAGACTCTTAAACGTTTTTGTGAATCACTTTCCATAACTTATATCTAACGACCTTACAACAGCTTCTTAGAACCTCAAACACTCATAGTTTCCATTAACCAACCTTAAAACACTTTTTTAGATTTTCATAAGTTAAATTTCTGTATCCTTAGGTCTCATATCTAGTTATTTACCATGAGACATAGGTAAGACTGTTAAGAGCGTTCATTGTTCTTTAGCTAAAGAGATCGTAAAAGGTTACATCTGAGACCTGTTTCTTGAGTATGGCAACAAACAGGCTGTGTCTAAACTGGACAGTAACAGCTCTAGAAGTGAGGCTTAAGGGCTGGTTTTCTGTATATGAAGACTGAGAAGGCACCTGAAGCTTCTCAAGACAAAAGTTAGCAATATGACCCATGGGACCTGAGTGTGAGGTTAAAAGAGACCTTTAGCAATACCCTGTGCTTGGTGAGGTTCGTAGACATCACTGAATCTAAGAGCCATTTGTCCTCTACCAGGCCAAGGAACTTGAAGGCTGGAAGTGTCTATAGCTCTTGTGCTCGTTGAATCTCCATGGCTAGGCACAGAGAACAAGCCTGCTTGGAAACATTTTTACTTCCAGAGGCCAGTCTGGGACAGGCAGGGAGTGGCTTGTTGAAACAGCTTCAGGACCAGCATCCTTTCTGGCTGCATTTGAAACAGTCTACAGTGTCCCAACCTGTCAGAGTTGGGACATTTGTAGACTTCTTGTTTTCTTGCTTGTGCATGTGCAGCTGAACAGCTTCTGCCGTACACCTGGTGGGCTATACATGATGACATCATAAATTACAATTTATTCATTATATATGTGAAATATAGCCCCCTCCCTCAATTCCTCCCAGTCCCACTAACCTTCTGTCTTCCCATTTATCCCTTGTTCATAGTTCACCGAAATGGGAGTTCTCCATCCCTGCCATTTGCACATAGCTTATCATGTCTCATCAGAACTGCCTGGATCCTCTTCCTCTGTGGCTTGGCAAGGCTACGTCGCCAGGGAAAAGTGGTCAAAGAGCAAGCAACCAAGTTCATGGTAGAGGAACACCCTGCTCCCTTACTCAGGAACTCACATGGAGACTGAGCTGCCAATCAGCAACATCTGAGCAGTGGGTCTAAGTACTCTCCTTGTATGGTATTTGGTTGGTGTATCAGTCTCTGCAGGAACCCTTGGGCTCAGAATTTTTAGCTTTGTTGGTTTCCTTGTAAGGTTTCTGTACCTTCCATGTCCATCTATCCAAGCCCAGTGCTCTCCCCAAAGTTTTGCTATGAGCCTCAGTATCTGTTTCAATCCCCTCTTGAGTGGAGCCTTTCAGAGTATCCTCCAAAGTAGGCTCCCAAAGTAGGCATCCACTTGGACTTTAATTTTGAATTTTGTGCAGGTTGATAAATATGAGTCTATTTGCATTTTTCTACTCTTGGGCATCCAGTTAGACAAGCACCATTTGTTGAAGATGCAATCTTTTTTCCACTGTATGGTTTTAGCATCTTTGTCAGAAATCAGGTGTTCTGTAGGTGAGTGGGTTATTTCTGGGGCTTCAATTCAATTCTATTTTTCCACCATTCTGTTTCTATGCCAGTACCATGTCATTTTTTTATTACTGTTCCTCTATAATGCAGCTTGAGATCACGGATTGAGATACCTCCAGAAGATCTTTTATTGTACAGGATTGTTTTAGCTATTCTGGGTTTTTTTATTTTCATATAAAGTTGAGAATTGCTATTTCAAGTTCTATGAACAATTGTGTTGGTACTTTGATGGGAAGTGCATTGAATCTGTAGATTGCTTTTGGTAAGATGGTCATTTTTACTTTGTTAATCCTACCAAGCCATGAGCGTAGGAGATCTTCCCATCTTCTGATACCTTCTTCTAATTCTTTCTTCAGAGACTTGTAGTATTTTTGTTTTTGTTGTTTTGGTTTGGTTTTTGTTGCTGCTATTTTTCATACAAGTCTTCCACTTGCTTGGTTACACCAAGGTACTTTATGTCATTTGTGGCTATTTTGAAGGGTGTTGTTTCCCTAATTTCTTTCTCAGCTCGTTTGTCTTTTGTATACAGGAGAGCTACTGATTTTTTTAAGTTAATTTTGTATCCAACCACTTTGCTGAAGGGAACTCCTCTCAATGTTTCTCTGCACTTCCCTCTCCTGGCCATTCCTAGCAGCTGTTCTCATTAACATTTCACTGAACCCCATGGGCACTTGCCCACATATAAAACATTTCTCCTTTTAATATATCTGTCCCATTTTGCCTCCTGTTACCCTCTTCAGGGTCCCATCCTACATGTTTCCATAGCATCACTGTCACCAAGCCAATATGTGTTAACACTCACCTCCTCCTGCCTGTCCTGCTCTTCTTAGGTGCAATAACATTTCCAGTCCTTGTGTTAAAACTTCATTTTCAAGGTTTATCTCCATGAGCCTTAAGAATTGTCCTTACAGAGAGGAGGCAACTTAAAGAAAAAGGAGGACTTCAGTCCTCTGCTCATTGGAATGGGTCTCACCACCTCACTGGGCACCATGGAAGCCAGTGGAGTAGCCCTCGTCCAAGCACACCATCTGGTCAGGGACTTGCAGGACAAGCTTGACCAGGCCATGTTTTCCACCACAGACAGTCTCAAGTCATATCACCTACCTAGCAAGGGTTGTATTATAAAATAAGAGAGCTCTGAAGTTAACTAATTGCTCAACAGGGAGGGATTTACATTGTGCTGGGAAAACAATGTTGCTTCTATGTCAATGAATCTGGACTAGTGAAACGAAGCATACAAATGCTCAAAAATCTCCAGTGAGTTCTGTGGGCACACTATGTGCCCCAAAACCCTACCCCATGGTACTCAAACCTTTCGTAGCGTGGCTTTTTCCCTTATTTGGTCCCATACTGGAAATTGGGGGTCCTCCTACTTCTGGCACCCTGTTTCATATAATTTCTAAAACAAAAAGTAAGCCATATTGATAGAGTCACTACCAACTAGGTTCTGGTTCGATAACAAATGATTCCCAAACTAGAGGGTGATGACTATGATGATACTGCTACTTTATAAAACAATAGGGAGGAGCTGTGGGATCATAGAAGCCCATGATTACAAAAAAAGAGCTGAGGAGAGATTCAATCCTGGATACCTCAGATCAGGATGGCAGGAGTTGGCTCTCTCCCCACTCCTTACCTAACACCATAGAGTTGACTGCCCCACCATCAACCCTAGTAAGAATTTATTACCTTGACAGTTATCTGGATTCACTCCTTGTTTGATCTTTTAAGGGTTTTCCTTGCTGGACACAGTCTCCATTCCCTGAGTATGCAAATGAGGTATCTCCTAACACCCCTGTCTTGGCCAATTATACATGGTCACACAAAGCTTGCTCCAGAGACCCTGGCCACCTTTCCAGAGACATAAATACTCCCTTTCCCTCCAATAAACAAACTAATTCTCTGAAGCTATTTCTGGGCATGAGTTTTTTGCCTGTGCATACTCAGCTCAATGACTAAGATCCTGCTTGCATGCACCTGCCCCCCTCCCCCAGATATACTTTCTCCAGTCCAGCCTGGTGTGGAATCGGCCTGGATACCCTGAGGGGAGAAAAATGGGGTGGGGAATACATACATAGTTCTAATAAACTTTTTTTTTAATCTGAGATGACAACTTTCCTTTCAAGAGCCAAAGACCACTTAGCAAAAAACCCCGAACGAGACAGTAAAAATTCCCTTTGAATTTTTAGCCATGGCTCCCTAAGAGATTCCCAGAATATATAGCTTAGCTTGCTTTAGCTGTCCAGAGTTGGAATGTAAATACTTATTGCTGAAGATACAATATGTTTCAGAAACAGCGCCCAGACAACATTGGACTGGAACTGTCCTGAATGTCCCTTCCCTGAGGACTAGTTCTCATGGTACCAGAAAACAGCATGACAATTTCCAAAGAGGGGAGGTAACCTACTGCTTATAAGTGTCGTAGACACCCAGAACAATGACTAATATGGCATGATAACCCTAAAGAGTTCAGTGGTGACAAAGATAACTTAGCAGTAATCAACAGCTCTCTAATTGGACTTAAGACCTGCTGAACAAGATGGAAACCATGAATGGTACTGAAAAACCTAGCTAGCTACTAAGTTCTAGTGAAGTTAAGACATTGGAGGAGAATCTACAACCACTGCTTTACCAAACAAACAAGATAATAACAATCTAAACACTTGTCTTTGTAAATGTAGTCCTCACCCATCATCAAGGAAAGTTTTGTTTGTTTGTTTGTTTGTTTTTGCAACAAGTGGAGGCAATTACAGAAAACCACAACCAATCAAAATGCAGAGCTCTTAAGCCTAGTTCTTGTGGATAGATTTACAATACACTCCATACCTAAGGCTCATAGAACACTGTTGAAGAGGGGGCAGAAAAATTTTGAGAGCCAGACGATCACAGAGTTTGCTTTGAGAGTATGTCTCCTAGGCTGGAGAGATGGCTCAGCCATTAAAGGCTAGGCTCACAACCAAAAATATAAAAGAATGTGTCTCCTAGTAATGTCAGAAGCTACACCCATAAAATCTCACCAATACGATTGCCCAAACATCAAATGAACAATATGACAACAACAAACATGCCAAAGAGGATGGAGGAAAAGCCACAAAGCCTCAGCCTTACACACAGAACTACAGACAACTGAAGATTGCTGATACTGGGAAAAATAGTCTTCCCCAGAAAAGTGTATACCAATCGGTTACTCAATTAACAAATGAGCAGCCCTCAAAACATGCATACATATAACATTATGCAAGCTGAGTAGGTTATATTTATATATAAATATTCACATGCATGCAATAACAGTTACTGAAAAAAAGAGGCCATGAGTTTGAAATAGAGCAAGGAGGGATGTAGGGAAGTGTTGGAGGAAGGAAAGAGAAGAAATATTATAATTACATTATAATCTCAAACATGTTATAAAAAATGAAAAAAGAGAAATATTTCAATGTGTTAAACTCAATCAAAGGGTTAAGGATATTACATATGGTCTGAAAAATCAATTTCACCAAGATTATGTCTAGTGACGTACTCTATTCCTTATTGAGTGGTGAAAGGAAGTTGGACAGAAATATATGAACAATTCCCATAATTTCCCCACCAATACTTTATATCATTCTATAGATTTACAGGAGTAAGTTTTTCTAAAACCTAAAACCTCTTAAAACTACATGTCTCAACGTGGTAGGTGACACATGCCTTTAATCCCAGTGTATGGCAAGCAGAGACAGATTGTTCTCTGCGATTTCTAGGCCAGCCTTGTCTGCATAGTGACTTCCAGCCAGGCGGTAAGACCCTAGCTAAAACAAACAAAATTATATGAAAACCAACACAACTACTTTTATATTTTCTGAAACATGTATAAAAATGGAGAGGATGAAATCTTGCTTTATGACAGTAGAATTTATCAGGACAAACAAAATAGGAGGCCAGCCTTGTTATTACTCACTGGTAGACACTGAGGTTTTCAAAGGCAAATATACTTTCTCTTGAGTTACTCTGACTGCTAACATTCTCTACCTCATCTGCCATGTTTTAAAGGGGTATTGTATAAGTATTATATAAGAACAAATGGTAGGGCAGGTTTGTTCTCATTTCTAGGTAAGAATCAATAGTATTTTCTTTTGTTTTATTAATGGGACATTAGTTTGGGAAGAACTATTGTAAAGTTAGTAAAGAATGATTTTGCACTTGGTTTGTCATCTCTAAATAAGTCTGTCTTCTGAAATGCCAGTAATTATGTTAGATACCACCCCCCCCGAGCTCCGTCCTTCTTTTACTGCTTCACAAATACTTTTGCAATTCTAAGAAAAATCAGTTATACTAGTTCTCTAATGTTTTCTGTTTCTGATTTCTCTCAGGAGAAGGTGATTATTTAAGATTTGAAAAAGCAAGTTCAACATTGATCTTCAAAACTTAATATAGTTATTTGTATTGATTTTAAAAAGTAGATGCAAAGCAATTCTGGGAACTATAAAAATACTGTTGTCACAATAAGATATTTTTTTAATTTAGACATGGAAACCCATGCATATGGTAAGTATATCCATGATAATAATTACTCAAGATAATTAGTTTTTATGTATAATGGGTGTTTTTGTGTGTGTGAAACTCAACTACTCAATAGTCATCCTCTAACATCATTCTCTAATTATATTAGAAAATACATAATATATAATATTTACTTCCATTAGTGATTAAATTCATTAATCTCACTGACTATAATTACACACAGAACCACATCAAATGAAGGATGTCATGTTTAATTCTTTCCTTTAAAAATTATTTCATTTAATTGGAAATTTGTATCACAGGCTCATTTGGAAACTTCAGGGGTTCTATCGGGCATCAATTCATTGTGTTAAGTCTAAAAGAAAGAAGAACTACTCAGTCCAGTGTTTATATCTGTTGGACTCTGATCAGGAAATTCATGATGCAGAAAGTTATTTCATCTTTGTTTCTTTGGTATGAACTGCCAAATAACAATTTCAAGCAGTTTTTCTTGCCAGTTGAAAAACTGAAGAGCTATTTGCTCTGCTATAGATTGTTTTTGTTCTATTATGAGATCCATTCTGCTGCTGTTTGTTCATTATTAGTGTGTGATTGGTACTATTATACAATTGCTATATGTGCACACAGTTTGAAAAAGAAACAATTCATAGATATCCACCTGACAATGAAACCCTATCAAGACAACCTCTTTTTTGGTCAATATCTACATTATGCTGTAAAAGGTATTTGTTTTTAGCCTCATCATAATACATTTTATGAAAATAATTATCTAGGTTATACAAAAATTATTTGCAATATGCCTAAGTATAGTTTAAAAAGGAACATTTATTTAGTGTAATGTATATGAAATAAATTTCTGAATACTATTTGACTCAGTATTCATATAAACAAGAAGGACATATTAACCTAATTTTAATAATAAAATTAATAATTGTAATAAGAAGTAGAAGTGATTTTAAATTAATATTTCAGAATTTTATATTTTTATAGGTTTTATTCTTAAAAATTGGAAAAACCTAAAACTAGCAACCAGGTCAAGAAAAATATTTTCTTACCTGAACAAGTTGCCCACATGATTCTTTTCCATCACAAATCCTCCTTCTTCACATAAACAAATGCTTTTATTGCTACTTCTTTGTATCAATGTTGTCATTTGTAGCATTCACATTATTGTAATCACACAATGTGTAGTCTTCTTAGTTTTATTTTATTCAGCATCAAGAATATGAAAGTCATAGGACTTCATGAATGAATAACCTCATTCTTAATGTAGTACTGTTTCTCACTGTGTGAATTCATCATGATATACTTATCCATTTGTCTGCTCTCAACAGACAGTCAGGTATTTCCCATTCAGGGACCATTATGTATATGGCCACTATCAACTTTTTCTACATTCATTTTGGTGAAAATGTGGCTATGCATTTCTGCTGAATGTTTGCCCTGGAGTAGAAATCTTGGCCCAAAGAATATACATTAATAATAACCCAACCATTCCTTATGAGGAAAGTAAATCTTCAATAAATTAAGCAAGTAGACTAAGAGTACACACTAGTAAGTGAGAACGAATAATACAATAAAATTTTAATTCTAAATTAGTCTCCTGAATATTTTGGACTTTAACCATAAAAATTATAATAGTAAACATTTTTAGTTGTAGTAGATTGCTCCCTACATTGCATTTTCTAAACTGTAGTCTATTTTTTTGCCTTTTGTTTTTAAATGTAGCAAGTAATGAATCATTATGACAATTAATCAATATAAGAGACACAGAAAAATGTTTGGGTATTGTTTAACTTTTAGGAGAAATACTTTTTATAGGTTTATTTACACTAAAATGAGGAATTGCTATGTGAAGACATAGCTCCTGGAAGATATTTCCAACTCTTGTCACTATGGCAAACTGTTTTCTCATATATATGCCCATACTATGAAATAACAAGTGCCAATTACCACTATCAATTTCTAATTCATATGTACTAATGAGAACTAAATGAACTATTTAATTATCTACATATATAATGTTATCAGACTGTCTGACAATGGAGAGTAAAGCCATGAAAAATTTTGACCAGTTATTTTAATGGATTATCATTGAAATTTGTGTTTTCTATCTGCTATATGACAGGCACCATATCAAATTCAAACATACCTCAGCAGAATCATTTTTATTTAATCAAAGGACCTAATTGAGTGCCTTGTTTGTGGAAGGTATACCAAAACAATGGAAGATATACTACTTAATGTAGTAGATAGGAATAATAAAAGCTCAGAGTAATAAACAGAAGTAATATGAAATGAGTAGACAGACTCAAATACGATTGGGCTAATCAAAAGAAGGCTATGCAGCCTTTATAAAATATCATGACACATGCCCAGTTAACAACTGGAAAAAAGATGAAGAGCAGAAGTTGGCTTCCTACAAGAATGCTTCCTTTCCAAGATTTCCGTAGTCTGCAATGATTTTCTTTGCTCTCATTTCCCACAGCCCCTGAATTCTGTGCTACATAATACAAGTCAGTTTTTTCACTGTTTGATAATTATGTTAAGATTCTTGATTCCTTAAATAGATAATTATCTCCTTGAGGGCAGAAAGCATTACATAGTTATATATACATATATATGTCTATGTATTATATATGTGTGTGTATATACACATTTTTTCAGTATCTCACACTGTGCTGTGACTCATCTATTGATTAGCCAAAACTATGAGTAAAATTTAAAATGTAACTTCTTTCTCTTGAAAGTGAGCCTGCATGTGTTTCACTTTCTTGAGGCTATAACATTGAAGAAGCTGTGATGTAAGTGTGGGTACACATAAAAGATTTTCATTTCAGCCACCATAAAACTGTGTTATAGTTAGTTACAGAAATAAAAGTAGCTTTGGGGGTCATTTTACAAGAATGTGTAATGAGTCTTACTTAGATATAACAAGTTATTTCATGTGTTTGACAATAATAGATTGAGTTTTCAACTAGAAAGAAGTTGAACTATAATATGTAAACAGAGGGAAGATTTTCTGATTCGGTTATAACCTAGACAGAGAACTCATGAAAGATAAAGAAAAATAAAGCCACAAGCCATCTATTATTAATAATATTTAAAATGGGACACAGTGGAGGATTGAATTTGCAGATTTTGTCTGTACAAAAATGTGTTGGTGCAACCAAATTCCATGATAATATTTAAGAGTCGTTATCTGAAGAAGGAAGTTCAATTAACAAATATTGTGACAGGCAGACAGTTATTTTTAAAGCTTCAATTCATCAATTTAGTTCATCCATGCTAAGTCATTTTTGAAAAGGTAAATGCGTTCTATGGGCTAAGCAATATACTAAACACCAGGGATACACAAAAAATATCCCTTTTCTTCATTCTTGTGAAAACCATGCAGTGTGTGTGTGTGTGTGTGTGTGTGTGTGTGTGTGTGTGTAGAACATTTGAAGAATGTTTGAGGTGATAGGGAAGGAAACCAGAACCTTGAATTGTACATGCTGGAGAAATAAATTTCCTCTGAGCCACTTCTCTGCCTCCAAAATCTTTTAAAAAGTTTGGTTAAATACTTTCAAAGACATCACCAAAACTTGGGTCATAAATTTTGAGTTGCAAATTCATTTTTCAATTGTCAATTTGGACCTTGAACAAATCATTTAATGATTATGATGTTTTGTTTTTCATCTAGGAAAACCCATCTGTTCTCTATATTGCATTTACTTGATGAAAAAAAAATACAAGCCAATAAATTTGAGTGTTTTGTAATTTTAAAAACTCAATGGAAACTTATAAATGTAAAAACAGATTTTTGTCCTTTATTTCTGTTCTTACACTGCCTCTGTTAGATAGACACATAGTCTGTTTATAGTGCTGAGGAGATAGCTAAGTGCGTAAATCACTTATCTTGAAAAGCATGAGGACTTACGTTCACATCCCTATAACCTATGCAAAAGCCAGGCATGGAAACATGTATCTGTAATCCTAATGAGTGGTAAAAACAGGAGAGTCACTGACCAGCTATTCTGGCCTATATAACAGTGAATAAAAGACAGTTTCAAACAAAGGAGAAGGTAAGGAATAACACCTGAGATTTTCCTGACATTACTGCCCTTGACATAGGAACAATGAATCCACACTTAGACACAGAGACATAACTCCCACATAGAAAAAGTAAAAACAAACAAACAAACAAACAAACAATTTATAGAGGATACAAATTGTTTGTGATCTATGAGGAATCAATGTCTCATAGCGAAAAATAAGTTTTGGTGTGTGGGGGGGTTGTGTATATGTCTATACATAGGCCTATGCATGTGTGAAGTGAACGTTTCTGGTTTCTTTGGAAGCTCAGTTGTGTCATGTGAATATTTTTTTTTGTTTTGTTTTTTGGTCCCAAGTGTGGGATGTGGGAATGTTTTTTTTTTTTTTTTTTTTTTTTTTTCTCTGCAGAAAACAGCCTCCTCAGAAAACAGCACTGGTGAAAACGCTAGTGATGTTTTTCAGTTGAAAACTACCTCCTGAGAGGGGTGTGGTTTTTGTGAGCTGGAAAACATCCTTGTGTGGACTAAAGGGATAAATAAAAGCCCTGAGACAATGAGACAACATTGCTTTTGCATTGCTAGGCTTTGCAACAGTTTGAATCCTTCACTGGTCTTTGCAGAGAGAAACTCTCCAAAGAACTGCTTGTGCAGCTTTGTTGGAGTTTTGCAGCTTTACTGTACTTGTGCCATTTGGGCAGAGTCTAGCCACTTCAACTGAATCCTTTCACTTCTGCTGCTTCATGTACTGCTGATGCTTTACTGTTTGACTAGACTGCTGGTATCCTGATAACTGAGTTTAGTAATCCCCAAAAACCCATAAACCTTTATAGACAGAAAGTAGATTAAAGAAGTCTACAACGTCTTTTTGTGCTAAACTCCTAAGGTCAGGAGGTTGGAAGGGAGGTAAAGGCATTTAAGAACCTTAAATCAAGTAGATGTTTGAAAAGTCTAAGCCTATGTGTGTGCACATGCATATAGAGGCAAGAAGCTGACGTTTGGTGTTTTATTTTATTGGTCTTCATCTTACTGTTTTTAGGTAAGTTCTCTTATAGAACTCCAGAACTCACTGGTTGGCTAGACTGACAGGGGCTGAGCCCCAAAGCGTTTCCTGTCTTTAATACTGTTTTCCATCACTAGGATTACCAGCTGTCATTCCCATCTTTTTCATAGCTACTGGAGATCCAAATTGAGGCTCTCATGTTTTGCAGCAGCATTTACCCATTGAGTCACTTCTCTCAATATCCTTCTCATTTTCCTGTCATCCACCTCAAATTAGTCCTCTTCTCCATCCCAGAGCATCACGTCTACTTTCAATTCATATATACATATGAATACACAAATTATATTATTATATATAAATATATTGAGATATATAATCCTTTGCTAAGTAAGTCAAGAGAAGAGCATAAGTTTTATTGTCTTGCTTCATGCTCATGGCACTGTTAGAGAAGTTTTGTCTCCAAATTAGATTTTCAAATATTTCTCATGAGAAAAGATTACTATTTTTTTCTGGAGATATTGGGGGTTCATATGTTCAAAGTACATGACAGTATACCTGAGTGAGACGTCTTTGTAACATAAACTTTTCTGTAAAATGGGTACATATCAAAATTGTAAAAAGGCAGTTCGTTGGATCACAAACCAAAGAATTCTTGAGAAAATATATTTATTTTCCTTTTTTATTTTTGTTGGATTCATTGACAACTGGAATCAGTAGGGATGTCATCAGATACAAAATTGTAAACAAAAAAAGGGGGAGAAAATGCTACTAAGCTCTGGAACCTTTTGTATACTAAAACACATAAATAAACAAACAAACAAAAGGTTTGTCTTAAACAGAAATGCTCAATCTTTTCAGAATTGGCTTGACTTGCACAAAACTATTCATCAGATTCATAACCAATCCAGCCTCAAGTTGCTATGTTGCTTCCACTGAATATATCTTACCCTTCCAAACAGACATAAGAAATGTGTTTTTTCCTGTTTATGTCCATCTCTCTCAGATTGAGAGGTTTTAATACCTCAAATTGCTTGGTGGCAGTGAGAAAATGAGTAGAACCTAAGTTTACTTCTTTAACTTGAATAGTCTGCAGTATTACAGAGGACTGTGATTTGTGGAGCTACCTGGGAACATCAAATGAAATACCTGTAGAAACAAGTCTGACTTCAGAACAACTTTCTGGTTTGTTGTTGTTTTGTTTTTGTTTTTGTTTTATGTATTGGAAGAATGTTAAAGACCAATTCAGCAGACATGTGGGATATCTTTATTCAGGCTTTGGACAGTATAGTTGAAAATCATCCTGCACTTGGTTTCACACTGACCCTAGTTACCATCTCTCATTTACCAAAGCTTCAAGGTTTTATGGGTTCTCTAAATAGAGCTTCAACAATCTTTCTGTGAAGCACCAGATGTTAAATATTTTATGATATGTGAGTTACTTAATATCCTTGTTCCATATTTTTCTTTGTCTTTATTGTTAAAACCTTTAAAAATGTAAAAAGAAAAAAATTAGCTATAGGGTTGTAGAAAAACAAGCTCTAAGTGGATTTAGTCCCCAAGCCATAGTTTGACACCTTCTCTACTAAATTGTTGAAAAAGCAGAGATGTAGACATAAAATGTACAATAAGCTATGTGTAAAGTTGAACACATGTTTTCATACTCATACTAAGGACATGAAATTTTTCCAGCTTTTTTTAAATTACATTTTTTAATATTACTATTAGTGTATTAACTTTGTATCCCAGCTGTAGCCTGCTCCCTCATTCCTTCCCAATCCCACACTCCCTCCCTCATATCTTCCCTGCCCCTCTCTAAGTCCACTGATAGGGGAGGTCCTCCTCCCCTTTCATCTGACCCTAGCTTATCAGGTCTCTTCAGGACTGGCTGCAATGTCCCCCTCTGTGGCCTAGCAAGACTGCTCCTCCCCCAGGGGTGGGGTCAAACAATTGGCCACTGAGTTCATGTCAGAAATATTCCCTGTTCCCCTTACTAGGATACCCACTTGGATACTGAGCTGCTATGGCTATTTGGAGATACAGTCTCATAAACAACCCCTGTGCCCAGATATATTTGGTCCTGGTGGAGCTCCTGTCCTCTCCAGGTCATACTAACTCCCCCTTCTTTTGTATGATTCCCTGCACTTTGCTGAAGGTTTGGTTATGAGTCTCAGCATCTACATTGATACACTGCTAGGTAGAGTCTTTCAGAGGCCCTCTGCAGTAGGCTCCTGTCTTGTTACTTATCTTATCCTACTTCCAATGTTCATCCCATTTGTCTTCCTAAGTGAGGATTGATCATCTTACCCCAGGATCTCTTTCTTGTTTATTTACTTTAAGTGTACAGATTTCAGTATATTTATCCTTTCTTACAGGTCTAGTACCCACTTATAAGTGAGTATATACCATGTTTGTCTTTCTCCTTCTGGGACATCTCACTCAGGATGATCTTTTCTAGAACCCACCATTTGCCTGCAAATTTCATGATTGCTTAGTTTTTAATTGCTGAGTAGTATTCCATTGTGTAAAAGTACCACAATTTCAGTATCCATTCCTCCGTTGAGGGATATCTGGGTTGTTTCCAGGTTCTGGCTATTATGAACAAAGCTGCTACAAACATAATTGAGCAAATGTCCTGGTTGTTTACTTGAGTATCTTTTGGATATATGCCTAGGAGTGGTATAGCTGGATCTTGAGGAAGCACTATTCCTAATTGTCTGAGAAAGCACCAGAATGATTTCCAAAGCAGTTCTACAAGTTTACATTCCCACCAGCAATGGAGGAGGCTTCCCCTTTCTCCACAGCCTCTCTACATGTGTTGTCACTTGAGCTTGTGATCTTTACCATTTTGAATGGTGTAAGGTGAAATCTCAGGGTCATTTTGATTTGCATTTCCCTGATGGCTAAGGATGTTGAGCATTTCTTTAAGTGTTTCTCTGCCATTCTGTATTCCTTTACAGAGAATTCTCTGTTTAGCTCCTTACCCCATTTTTTTAATTAATTGGATTGCTTGATTTATTGTTTTTTAACTTCTTTAGTTCTTTATATATACTGGATATTAGCCCTCTGTCAGATACAGGGTTGGTGAAGATCTTTTCCCTATCTGTAGGCTCTCATTTTGTTCTGAGGACAGTATCTTTTGCTTTACAAAAGCTTTTCAGTTTCATGTGGTCCCATTTATTAACTGTTGCTCTTAGAGCCTGTGCTGTTGGTGGGTGTTCTGTTCAGGAAGTTGTCTCTTGTGCCAATGAGTTCTTGGCTCTTCCCCACTTTTTCTTCTAACCAATTTAGAGTATGTGGTTTTATGTTGAGGTCTTTTTTTTTAATTTTTATTTTTATCAGTTACATT
>REGO01000438.1:57755-134850 GCA_010120015.1 Rhombomys opimus | reverse complement strand
GGTCCTTCCATTCACCAACTCAGAAGTTCCGGTATTCCACCGCTCAGAAACGGTGTGTGCTCGTCGCCATCTTGGCTCCGCCCCCCTATGTTGAGGTCTTTGATCCACTTGGACTTTAGTTTTGTGCAGGATGATAAATATGGATCTATTTTCATTTTTCTGCATGTAGACATCCAGTTGAACCAGCACCATTTGTTGAAGAGACTGTCTTTTTTTCATTGAATGGTTTTGGCTTCTTTGTAAAAAATCAAGTATTCATAGGTGTGTGGGTATATTTCTGGGTCTTCTATTTGGTTCCATTGATCCTCCTTTCTGTTTCTATGCCTTATTAGCTTTTAATGGGAAAATAAATTTTTCCTATGTAGAAACTTTACTGACATGGTTTTACACTTCTTCAAATCAACAAGCAAGGAATTTTTTGCACAAAATAGATCTCAACAAATACAGGTTTGGCAGACTATTATAGGGAAGATAGATTATTTAAGAATTATAGCTCAGGGAAAAGTTTCATTTTTTGCAATAGGAAAAAATCATACATTTTCTTTCCTACTTTTCATCAAAGATCATGTTTCATTTAATGTGCAAATTTATGCACCATTATCAATATAGAGATTACTACTTTAAAGTTTTACATTAAGCATTATTGAATCATATTTTTTTCTATACATATTCCCCTACTAGTGTTTGACATCATGTATACTGTGTATTTCCCAGATATTTTTACATTTAACAGGAAAATTAAGTATTTTAGGAAATTTCTTAATAGCTCAAAATGTACTATGCACAAAATCTACTATTTATCACAAGAAATACTTTTAAACAAAAACAGAATAAAAGACTTTTCCCAATTTATAGGTGTATAATTTGATCAAAAAAAGTTTCAAAATTTTCAGGGGATAAGTTCTATATAAAATTGGAGTTTCACTGTGAACTTTTTATTTTATGAATCTTTTTTTTTTTTTGCTGTATCTTGACTATGTAATGTGGTTGAGCTTCTCTGCCTCTGGGCTTTATTTATTTATTTATCATCACTGTATTGAAGGGCAATGGATTCTCATCATACATTTTTTAATACTGTGGCTGAGGCATTTTCACATTCAGTTCTATAATAAACATTTTATTATTGAACTCAGTATGTTCTTTCCTCTGAAGGTACCTTAAGATATATGTCAGTAGGAATAAGAATATATGCTTTGTGTTTCAGAAAATTTTATTTACGACAATGTAAGATGCCAGAATTATGAAGTAAGCTACCATACAAGACATTGACAGCAAAAGTCAATATGCACTCATCTTAGTTTGTTTTCTATAATTGTTCTGTTGTTATTCACAGTTAGGACAAGCAGTTATCAATGCTTTTGTTTTAGTCAACACCTCACTCTAACTTATGTTTCAAAGCCAATTTTAGGGTTGGTAAATGAAAGGAAAAGGATATAGTGAAATGTCAACTGTTCTATTGTTATTGTCCCATAGTTTTTTTTCCAACAATAATGTCACCATTGTTTCTTTCTATATTCAATGAATTCATTTGTTTCTTTTTTTCCCCTCTTCATTTTAATATGTTACTATACCAGTAGTTCTCAAACTTCTTAATGCTATGACCCTTTAATCCATTTTTTCCTGTTGTGGTGACCCTCAGCCATAAAATTATTTTGTTCCTACTTCATAATGGTAAGTTTGCTACTGTTATGAATAGTAATGTAAATATTTGATATTCAAGATATCTGATAAATAACCCCTCTGAAAGGCTTGTTTGGTGTGAATGGCATTGCTACCCACGTCCTGAGAACCACTGAACTATACTGTCTTTATTTTCCCTATCTACCCAATAAAGAATAAAAAACAACTTGCCACACTTATCCTAAAAATTCCTTCCTCTTTGTTAGTATGATCACTTCACTGATAGCCAGATCCTGTAGGTATATTCTATATTCTCCAGTCTGGCTCATGTATTTTCGGTTCCCAGGATGCCTTTTCTCTCATACATATTCCAGTCCTTAAGAGCCTTGGTCAATGTCTAACATAGACATCTTCTGTTCTAGATAATCCACTCAAAACCTACTGACATAAGACAACAAACATTATATATTTGTCATTCGAAATTTGGATAGTGACCACCAAAGACAGATAATTTTATGTATTTTATTACATTATAATAAGTTATATAGGTGATTTTCATGTAGGCATATAATATACTATAAGCACACTCTCCCCATATATTCTATCCTCTACTTTCTTGCCCATTCCCACTCTCATTAGTTCCCTTTTTTTCTTTCAACAGTTTTATTTTTACTTTCCTATCATCTGTAAACATGATTTTATAAATTGTTTTAGTTACTTTTCTCTTGTTGTGAAAAGACATGATGACCAATACAACTCTTATAAAAGAAAGCATTTAATTGGGGGCTTTCTTACAGTTTCAGAGGGTTAGTCCATTTTCATCATAGTGGAAAGCAGACATACATGACATTGGAGTAGTAAAAACTCCCATCTTTTTATTCTGATCCACAAAGAGCAAAGAGAGACTGTGCCTGGTGTGGACTTTTTAAAACCTCAAAGCCCATCCCCAATGCAACATCACCTTCAACAAAGACACACCTCCTAAACCTCTAGTCCTTCTCAAAGAGTTCACCAACTAAGGACCAATGGTTCAAATATATGAGCCTATGGGGGACATTTTAATTCAGACAACCGTATGTAGCTATATAAAATCTATGGCCCACTAATAAAGGAAAATACATATTTCTTTTTCTGAGACTGACTTTCCTTAATCTTCACTTTTACCTATTTTCCTGCAAATAATGATTTTCATTCCACAATAACTATAATCTCAGATAGGTTTGAATGACTAAGGAGGTCTGTATTAGTTCAGTTGGGTTCTTACACCTTAGGCTTCATTTTTGATTTTCAAATGTGTTTCTGATTCTTCATACTGTGTCTACTAAAGCAGAATCCATAAGGTGGCTTGTTTATATGCCTGATGTATGCAACTGGAACACTGAGGTTGATTGAATATCTTTTTATCCAGCCACTCTACATGGCTAATTTGAACCTTGTTAGCAGCATGAAAGTCTCAGTGTGATCAAATTTATTTTATGATAACAATCTGCTTCCAGAGAACTAAAAGAAATGGCAAGTATTTGATATTAAAGTGTATATATTTCTAATACACATGATCATTTTCTGGCTACATTTCACTCACTTAGTAGCTCATTCTGGCCTTGAACTATTTGCAATACAGGCAGAGTTTGAACTTGCAATCCTGACTTAACCTCTAGAACATTTTGGTGTTCAAGCTTAAATTACCAGGATGGGCAGAATATCTTCTTAAAATCAATATGAATCTTTACTAAAAAAATAATGAATACATTTCAAAAGAAAAATAAGTGAGAAAAATGAATAAATAGCTCATTTAACAAGATTATATAATAAATGATAAACTTATAAAATAACTTCAGTTTCACTAATCATGAGGGAAATGCACTGAATGGCAACATGGTACTGCTAGTCACCCACCAAAGAGAATAATGAAAAAGACTAATCATATTGCAGGAAAATAATCATGTACTAAAGCAGGATTTGCTCTGTTTTATAGGAGGTTAACTGACCACCAGTCTTGTGGAAGTTTGGCACTATCCACTAAAATAAAAGATGCTCTTTGCCTATGACATAGTAACTCACCTTGAAAATAAATAAATCATAGATCTACACCCTAACATGCATGACTCTCACAGACATAATGTTAAGCACAAAAGAATATACCATGCATGTCAAAATAATGTTTTTATTGGGAAATGTATATTGTATTTTAGATAATAGGAGTGATTAAAATATAATGTAATTATTTTTCTTTTTGTTTCACATATAATTTTTCCCTGAAATTGACACTTCCTGCTTTATCTTATTTTTTTTGTATTATGAATTCAGTTATTCTGGCCATCTAAGATAGAGATATTCAGGAGGATGAGGAAGAGAGAAAAATATAAGCTGCTGTTTACGTTTTGTTTTCCCACTGCTCAGACTTTTTCAGTTTCTATAAAGGCAAGTTGCATCTTCAAAGTGTGTATTATTTTTGTGATTCTCTTTATAACCCTAAATGTGTCACTTCCCTGGGTTAACCTGAATCTGGCAAGCAGGAGCACTTGGAAAGAAGACAAGGAGGAAGATTCTGCTACTGCCTTGTTTTATCTTATTTTCATTTGTATTATATTTGCAAAAATAGCTTTGGCTCCTTAGTATGTGGTCATCACTTCAATAAGTAAATTTTGGGGTTGATTTCTGAGAACTGTAGTGTGTTTATTCACAGGCTTTCTAAAACATATATCTTACATTCAGGAATCAGAATGCTGGTAGATTTTATCTTAGCTGCTTTCAGCTAAAGAATGTGAAACTCTTTTCACAAATTGTCCCCCAGACACTGAGGACCTATTGTAATATTTTGTCAGATAGATTTTCTTTCAGAGAACGAAATTCATTGATCACTATGCTTAATACTCAAATATAAAATTATTCAATATCTCTAATATCAACTCTGGCTCATCATATGAAAAACAAAACAAATAAATATACTTTTATCCCTATTTTACTTTTTCTCCAATGTTTCTACTGAAAAGAAACTAAACTTAATTACAAACACAAAACACAAGCATATTTTTCCAAACAAAAATGTTCTTTATATCCTAGTGAGAGTAAATTACTAAATAAAAAACAAAAGGACACTTAGTTGCTTATTATTGTCTATTTTATCCAATTTGCTTCTGGGTATAGCTTAAAATGGAAAGACTTCTCAACGTAAATGTCAGACTACTGGAAATAACATTCTTTTGATTAGAGATTCCAAACTAATGAGAAGTTACTGGGGATGGCTATTTCTAGACCAAAATATATTTCCAAACCAATGTGTAGGGAAAACACACACACAAGTTCCTTAACAGCAAAGTTATAATGCCTCCACAAATATCTTTTATAACAATTATTTCTTTTGGATTTCCCTGGTGATTTTTAGCAGTTCTACCACGTTAGATTATTGAGACAGTTCTTTCCTCTGCAGTCAGATGTGCTTGGCCTCTGAATAAGATTCCAGATTGAAGAGCATGAACTCGGCAGTTAGAGTAACTAGGTTGAATTTCCAAGTCAGGCATGTTGTGTGATTCATGTTGTTATTTTGACTTTGCATAACAGTGTTCTCATGTATAAGCTGAGGGAAAGAATAATTCCCACGTGCAAACACTTTTGTCATGGTGTCTCATACATATTGCGTTCTCAGTATTATTTGTTATTTGTTCCAATAATTTAATTTATTATTATAAAAGTGGATTCATTTTGATTGAGGGACCTAAATAACACACTGAGGCTAAAACAGTAATTTAGTGCAACATGAGTTGGTAGGATAGAACAGGATTGCACTTTCAAGGGTTTGAAGTTTTGCCATATTTGAAAGCTAGTATTCTGGCTTATTTTGTGTCACCATCAAAAAAAGGTAAAGTAATCAGAGAGCAGGAAACTATATCTGAGAAAATGTTTCCTCAAGATCAACTATAGGCAAGTCTATAGGGGCATTTCCTTTTTTAATTATTTGATTTTCTTTTTTAATTTATAACACTTTATTCATTTTCTATCCAAGCTGTAGCTCCCTATCTCCCTATCTCATCCTCTCCTAATCCAACCCTCCCTCCCTCTTCTCGTCCCATGCCCCTCTCCCAGTCCATTGATAGTGGAGGTCCTCCTCCCCTTCCATCTGACCCTAGCCTATCAGGTCTAATCAGGACTGGAGGCATTATCTTTCTCTGTGGCCTGGTAAGGCTGCCCACCCTCAGTGGGAGGTGATCAAAGAGCAGGCCACTGAGATCATGTCAGAGACAGTCCATATTTCCCTTATTAAGGTACCCATGGGCTACATTTGTGCAGGCGTTCTAGCTAATCTCCATGCATTGTCCTTGATTGGAGTATCAGTCTCATAAAAGACCCCTGTGCCCAGATTTCTTGGTTTTCTTGCTCTCCTTGTGGAGCTCCTGCCACTCCAGGACTTTCCATCTCCCCCTTATTTCATAAGATTCCCTGCACTCTGCCCAAAGTTTGACTATGAGTCTCAGATTCTGCTTCAATACCCTGCGAGGTAGAGTCTTACAATGGCCCTCTGTAGTAGGCTCCTGTCTTGTTCCCTGTTTTCTCCATCTTCGGATGTCTATCCTTTTGCGTTTCTGAATGATGATTGAGCATTTTACCCAGGGCCCTCCTTCTTGCTTAGCTTCTTTAGGTGTACGGATTTTAGTATGTTTATCCTATATTATTTGTCTAACATCCGCTTATAAGCGAATACATACCATGTCTGTCTTTCTGCTCTTGGGATACCTCACTCAGGATGATCTTTTGTATTTCCCACCATTTGCCTGCAAATTTTGTGATTTCCTTTTAGTATTCCACTATGCAAATGTACCACAATTTCTGTATCCATTCCTCAGTTGAGGGGCTTCTGGATTGTTTCCAGGTTCTATCTGTTACTAATAAAGATGCTATGAACATTATTGAGCAAATGTCCTTGTTGTACACTTGGCAATATTTTGGATATATGCCTAGGAGTGGTATAGCTGGATCTTGAGGTAGGAATATTCCTAATTGTCTAAGAAAGTGTCAGAATGATTTTCAAAATGGTTGTACATTGTACAAGTTTACATTCCCACCAGCAATGAAGGAGGGTTCCCCTTTCTCCACAACCTCTCCAATATGTGTTGTCAGTTGAGTTTTTCATCTTAGCCATTCTGATGAGTATAAGGTAAAATCTCAGGGTAGTTTTGATTTGCATTTCCCTGATTTCTAAGGACTTTGAACTCATCTTTAAGTGTTTCTCTGCCATTCTTTATTCCTCTGTTGAGAATTCTCTGTTTAGTTCTGTACCCCATTCTTAATTGGATTACTTGATTCATTGCTTTTTAACTTCTTGAGTTCTTTATATACTCTGGATATTAGCCTTCTGTCAGATATAGGGTTGCTGAAGACAGTGCCCTTTGCTTTACAGAAGCTTTTCAGTTTCATGAGGACCCATTTATTGATTATTGATCTTAGAGCCTGTGCTGTTGTTGGTGTTTTGTTCAAGAAGTTGTCTCCAGTGCCTATGAGTTCAAGGCTCTTCTCCACTATTTCTCCTAAGAGATTTAGTGTGTTTTATTTTATGTTGCACTCTTTTATCCACTTGTTCAGGGTTATAAATGCAGATCTATTCGCATTTTTCTACATTTGGAAACTCGCTTACACGAGCACCATTTGTTGAAGATGCTATCTTTTTTCCATTGTATGATTTCGGCTTCTTTGTCAAACATCAAGTATCTGTAGGCGTGTGGGTTTCTTCCTGGGTCTTATATTCAATTCCATTAATCTATCATTATGTTTCTATGCTAGTACTATGCAATTTTTATTACTCTTGCTCTATAGTACAGCTTGAGATCTGGGATAGAGATACCTCCAAAATATTTATAATTGTAAAGCACTGATTTAGCAATTCTGGGTTTCTTGTTATTCCATATGAAGTTGAGAATTTTTCTTTCAAGGTCTGTAAAGAATTGTGTTGGTATTTTAATGGGAATTGCATTGATTCTGAAGATTGCTTTTGGCTAGGATGGCTATTTTCACTATGTTAATCCTACTGATCCATGAGCAAGGGAGATCTTTCCATCTTCTAATATCTTCTTCAATTTCTTTCTTCAGAGACTTGAAGATTTTTTTTGAAACTGGCTATTCAATTGCTTGGTTAGAGTTGCACCAAGGTAGTTTACGTCTTTTGGGACTTTTGTGAAAAATGTAGTTTTCCTAATTTCTTTCTCAGGCCTTTTGTCTTTTGTATATGTTTACTGATTTTTTTTTTAGTTAATTTTGTATCCATCCCCTTTGCTGAAAATGTTGTCTGGTAGACTTTTTGAAGTCACTCATGTATACTATCATATCATCACCAAAAGTGATACTTTGACTTCTTCCTTTCTGATTTGTATCCCTTTGGTCTCTTTTAATTGTCTTAATGCTCTAGCTAGGACTTCAAATTCTATGCTGATACTGATTTCAGTGGGATTGATTTAAGTTTCTCTTCATTTAGTTTGATGTTGGCTATAGGATTTCTGTATATATTTAGGTATGTGCCTTGTATCCCTGATCTCTCCAAAACTTTATACATGCTGGATTTTGTCAAATGCTTTTTCAGGATCCAAGGAGATGATCATGTGATTTTTCTCCTTCAGTTTGTTTATATGGTGGATTGCATTGATGAATTCCCATGTATTGAAATATCATTGCATGCCTGGGATGCAGCTTACTTGTTTATGGAGACATTTGATGACTGCTTCTATTTCCTTGTGGTGTATAGAAAAATTCAATCTATTTACCTGATTTTCATTTAATTTTGGTAAATATTATCTATCAAGAAAATTGTCTATTTCATTTAGATTTTCAAGTTTTTTGGAATATAGGCTTTTGTAGTAAGACCTAATGATTGTTTGGATTTCCTCATTGTCTGTTGTTATGTCCCCTTTTATTTTCTGATTTTGATGATTTTGATAGTTTCTCTCTCTCTTTTTGTTAGGTTTTCTAAGGGTTTGTCCATCTTGTTGATTTTCTCGAAGAACCATCTCTTGGTTTCATTGATTCTTTGAATTGTTTTCTTTGTTTCTAATTCATTGATTTCAGCTTTGAGTATGATTGTTTCCAATTGTATATTCCTCTTGGGTGTGTCTGCTTCTTTTTGTAATAGTCCTTTTAGTTGTGCCCTTAAGTTGCTTGTATGAGATATCTCAAACTTCTTTCTGAAGACACTTAGTGCTATGAACTTTCCTCTAGCACTGCTTTTGTTGTATCCCTTAAATTTGGATAAGTTAAGCCTTCATTTTGATTGAATTTTAGGAAGTCTCTAATTTCTTTTTTAATTTCTTCCATGACCCAGCTGTCATTGAGTAGAGTTTTTAGTTTCCATCCTTGTGTAGGCATTTTTATATTTGTTGTTGTTGAAGTCTAGTTTTAGGCCATGGTGGTCTGATAGGATACAAGGGATGATTTAAGTCTTCTTGTATCTGTTGAGACTTGCTCTATACCCAAGTACATTGTCAACTTTTGAAAAGGTTGTGTGTGGTGCTGAAAATAAGGTATAATCTTTTGAGTTTGGGTGAAAAGTTCTGTAGGTCCATTTGATGTAGGACCTCGTTAAGTGGAGATATTTCCTGTTTAGTTTATGTCTAGATGATCTGTCCCTTGGTGAGTGTGGAGTGTTGAAGTCTCCCACTATCAATATTCAACTATTTGGGATCTATGTGTGCTTTCAGTTTTAGTAATGTTTCATTTACAAATGTAGGTGGTCTTGTATTTGGGGCATAGATGTTCAGGATTATGATGTCCTCCTGGTGGATTTTTCCTTTGATGAGAATAAAGTGCCCATCCTCATCTTTTTTGATTAATTTTGGTTGAAAGTATATTTTATTAGATATTAGGATAACTACTCCAGCTTGTTTACTGGGTCTGTTTATTTGAAAAGCCTTTTTCCAGCCCTTTACTTGTTTATATTTGTTGCAGAGTTGTTTCCTCGATGCAGCAGAATGTTGGATCCTATTTCATCAACTATTCTGTTAATGTGTGTATTTTTATTGGAGAGTTGAGTCTTTTGATGTTGATAGATAATAGTGACCAATGAATGTGAATTCCTTTTCTTGTGGAGTTGGTGGTGTTACTCTGTTTCTATGCTTGTTTTCTTTAATTTTTGTTGTGAAGTTATATCTATCCTGTGTTTTCTTGGCTGTACTTGATTTCGTTAGATTGGAGTTTTCCTTCCAGTATCTTCTGTAGGGCTGGGTTGCTGTGTAGATATTGTTTAAGTTTAGTTATGTCATGTAATATTTTGTTTTCGCCCTCTATGTTGATTGAAAGTTGTACTGGTTATAGTACTCTGGGTTGGCATCTGTGATCATTAAGCTTCTACATGATATCTGCCCAGGCCCCTCTGGCTTTCATAGTTTCCGTTGAGAAGTCTGGTGTGATTCTGATAGGTCTACCTTTATATGTTATTTGGCCTTTTTTCCCTTGCTGCTTTGTTGTTGTTGTTGTTGTTGTTCTGTAGATTAAGTGTTTTGTCTGTTAGGCCCAGTAGGAGCCTCACTTCAGTGAACGTAGATGTAGGAAACTCAGGAGACCAAATAGAAGCAAACACAAGAGGTTTATTCAAGCCATCACAGGATATGGCTGCCCCCCAAACCAGCAAGGAACAGCTCCTAGAGACAAAAGCCTGGGGATTTTAAAGGAAAAGAGCCGGAAGCTTGGGGGGGGGGGCGGTGTTGCAAGCTTGGCAACTCCATCTGGACATTCCTCTGCAGCGGGGTAGAAACCTTTGGCATTCCTTTGCAACAGGGTGGGTCTTGTCTCAATTCACCCTCTTTTTCTTTCATCCTTCTGCTTTCTGAAAAAGTACTGGGAGAACTTAGTTTAATATGGGGTATAAAATTCATAAAGATACCTGTAAAGCTAACTTGTTCTTCTCAGTCTATTTTGTGATGTGATTAGTTTTATTTCTAGTCCAGTCTATTTGGTGTTTTGCAGGCCTCTTGTATGTTTACAGACACTTCATTTTTTAAGTTGAGGAAATTTTCTTCTATGATTTTCTTGAAAATATTTCCTATTCATTGGAGCTGGGGATCTTCTTTTTCATCTCTTCCTATTGTTCTTAGGTTTTGTCTTTTCATGGTGTCCTTGATTTCTTGGATGTTTTGTGTCAGGACATTTTCTGATTTTATGTCTTTTTTGAAAGATGTACTGATTTCTTCAATTGTGTCTTTGTGTCTGAAATTCTGTCCTTCATTTCTTGAACTCTGTTGGTGATGCTTACCTCTGTATTTTCTCATCTCTCTGCTAGTTTATACATCTCCACAAGTTTCTCTGTATGTGTTTACTTTATTGATTCTAATTCTGTTTTCACATTATGCACCATTTCCTTCATCTGTTTGTATGATTCATGGATTCCTGTCTGTCCATGATAGCCTCTATTTTTTTTTTTTTTGGCTGTTGTTCATTTCCTCTCTATATGCCTCTACATGTGCCTCTATTTGTTTGGCTGTCTTTGCCTGTTTTTCTTTGAGAGCTTTGTTCATTTCCTCTTTATGTGCCTCTAATAACTGGGTAAGCATAGATTTGAGATCATTTTGCTGTGTTTCCAATGAATTAAAATAGCCATTGTTTTTTGGGCTTGCTGGTGAAACAATGATGTCCCAATTTTTGTTGCATGTGCTGTTATGTCAACCTCTAACCCTCTGCTTATCCATAACATTCACTGTTTGTTCTTGGAGTCTGTACTGCAGACTGGGTTGGTCTGTCTCTGGAGTCTGGAGTATTCTTCAGGAAGATGAGAGAAGTGTACCTTTTTGAGAGTGGATGTTGATGTCTCAGCAGTAGCTAAGGAAGGAAGGTCACAGGCAGGCACATTGAAGTGTTCATTGAATTGTGCCTTATAGGACAGTGTGCTAGAGTGTGTAGATGCCTGGGAGGGTGAATCATAAGCATAGGTGGTGGTGCTGGTGCTATTTGTGGTGCAATGTGCATGTGCAGGTGCCCTGAATGCCTCAGTGGCCCACTGGCCTATAGTACTGTCCTCCAAGCATACAGATCTGTCTTCATGGCACCATGTTGGTTCCAGAAATTATTTGCTTGGACTCCACTGGGAGACCCACAGAACAGGGGCTTTAATCTTGAGAATGCTGACCCAAGGTTCCCTATGTTGCCCACAGTGGTAGTATGAGTGGGAGGGATCTGATGTCTGGCTGCTAGTGTAGAGGGACCCTGGATCTGGTGCTCTCCATGCACTCACTTGAATTTGCACTCACTCTCTTGCAGGCCTAATAGGAAAGCACAGGAATCCCTGCTGTTGTCTACGCTCAAATTTGTGCCAGCAGAGGCAAATGAAAGTGTGGGAGATCCATCAGCTCATTGGTATCTGCTGTTTGCTGCCAGGCAGAGAAACTTAGGCCTTCAGTCACCTTGCATGGAGGCTCATGCTTTGGGCAGCCACCTGAGCAAAGAGGCCTCTACCTCCACTGCCTCTGCTCTCTCAGTCTTCTATGAGGGAGGCTTGTGTTTGGGGCAACCACTGATGCCTCCACCAAGCAAGGACTTTCCTTAGGGCAGTGGTCACTTCCTGCCACAGCAGCCAAGCAGGGAAGCTTGTGCTTGGGACAAGGGGAAGTGCAGGGGGATTGAATATTCACCACTTTCAGACCCGGGAGTTCATTGGTAACTTGGATCCAAACTTTCCCAGCTCATGGGTTGTCCCCTCTTGCGCATGAAATCTCAGTGTCAATGTTCGGGCTTTAGCCACCTCTCCACTCACCAGTTTCAGAGTTTTGGATACTCTGACCCTCAGATAAGGTATGCATTGGTATGTGCCATCTAGGACTCCTTCCAGGGTATTTATTAATTAGTGGTCAGTGTGGGAAGGCTCAGCCCATCTCTGGGCCAGTAGTCCTGGGTTCTATAAGAAAGCAGGCTGAACAAGCCATGAGGGGCAGGAAATGTATGTGAAATAAAAGAATTTTTTTTTGAGAAGGAACCAGGTAAAAGGAGGGCATGAAATAGAATAGGTTAGAACAAGTTCTTTCCTTATCTTTCTACAAAAAGTGGGAGGAAAAGAGCTTCCATACCAAACAATTAGCTACTTGACAAATTGTGTTGATATGTACTTATATACATTCTGGCACTGACTTATTACAAATGTTTCTGCTATGAAGCCTTTAATACAACCATTTCGGTAAATTCATATGTATTTTTTTCCATTGGTTATTGCTGTGGTATAAATGTTTTCATCCTGTACTACAGTTCATGTTCTTTCTTACAAGCCTGAGGAAGTTTACTTGCCCATCTACCATGTTGAACACAAGGAGAAGTTTTGCTAATGAACAAGAAAACAAGTACTTATTATTAGATTCCAAATATGCTGACAACTTGACTGTGGACTTTTAGGCCTCAAAAAATGGCAGGAAGAAATGTCTGTCACTTTATTTATAGTATTTTGTCATAGCTGTCTAAATAGAGTATGCCAAATATGAGGAGTGCTACTGGGCTTAAAAGTAATTTTGAAAGTTCTAAAATGTGCTAATGCTAAATGTTGATTTAAAATAATAATTTCTCTAGAGTCTTTATTATTAACCACCAATGAGTACAACTGCAGCACTTTTAAGCAACATGACACTCTATGGCCATGATTAAAATAACAGAGTAGTTAGAACCAGCCAAATTAGACTGTTCGATCAGCCTACTTATGAGGTTTTAATTAAAGACACATTCACATTAAGACTCCAGCAATTTAACTCTGCTATTTACTTTTACTGAAAACAAATATGGAGACAAGGGCAGATTTGAGGTCTCTGTGACATTCAAAGGATCAGACAAAATATACATGAAGGAAAATATCTGTGACAGAAAGTCCTTGCCTTGCTGGAAGAGGAGTTTCAGAGAAAAATAAATCAATATGAATCTTTTCTGTACATTTGGAATTTGCAGTTTCCCATGTAAGCAAATAAAATGGTGTGAAAAGAGTGAGTTGACTGGTTAGATTCACAGGAGCAAGGAAACAGAGCAAGTAAAGGCATTAATCCATAAAAGCAATTCCCTCAAAATAAAATCCTATCTGGCAAAGTGTAGAGAAGTCAAGAAGTTTAAGAGTTAGAACCAAATCAAGCACTTTACTGAGACATGAAAGCAAATGAGGAAGCCATAAATGGTAGAAGCCGGGCCAGGTCTCTACGGAGAAAGTTGTTTCAAAAAAATAAAAATCCCAAGCCACACACATTCTTTACAGGATATATTCAGGGAACTGGAATCTGAAGTAATGCCATTTACAATAGGTGCTGGAAAGCTCTAAGATGATATTTTGTAAATATAGTAGTTGTGGATACAACCTGGTCTCTTTCTAGAAAAAGCAGTAAGTGATTAGTTAATACCAAGATACCAAATGTATCACATAGATGAAGTTGAATGGAGAAACTAAAAACTATTCATTTGTTAGTTTCTTAAGTTTTACTATTTGTTTGGTACTTCATTAAATTTTGTTCCACTTTTGAAAGGAAAACATGAAGAAATGATTTCACTAGAAGCGGTGTTAGTCACTTTAAAATGTTAGGCCAGCGCTCTTCTCAAATAGCAGAAACTTGCATATGAACTGGTGCAAAAGAGGACACAGCCAAGTCATGTGGCCAGTCTCCCAATATCATACAAACAATTGCAGAAAGTGAGATATTTTCAATTCAAATTCAGTGGGAACTCTTTTTAATTAAAGTTTTAGTTTTTTAAATATTAATTACAGTTTATTTACTTTGTATCCCAGCTGTAGTCCCCTCCCTCATTCCCTCACAATCCTACTCTTCCTCCTTCATCTCCTCCCTGACCCTCTCTAAGTCCACTGATAGGGGAGGTCCTCCTCCCTTTCCATCTGATCCTAGTTTATCAGGTCTCATTAGGACTGGTTGCAATGTCCTCCTCTGTGGCCTAGCAAGACTGCTCCTCCCCCAGAGGTGGGGTCAAAGAATCGGCCACTGAGTTCATGTCAGAAATAGTCCCTGTTCCCCTTACTAGGGTACCCACTTGGATACTGAGCTGCCATGGGCTACACCCAAGCAAGGGTTCTAGGTTATATTTATGCTTGGTCCTTGGATGGAGAATCAGTATTAGAAAAGACCCCTGTGCCCAGATATATTTGGTCCTTGTGGAGCTCCTATCCTCTCCATGTCATACTAACTTCCCCTTCTTTCATATGATTCCCTGCACTCTGCTGAAGGTTTGATTATGAGTCTTAGTATCTGCTTTGATACACTGCTAGGTAGAATCTTTCAGAGGCCCTCTGTGATAGGCTCCTGTCCTGTTCCCTGTTTTCTTCTACTTCCTATGTCCATCCCATTTGACATTCTAAGTGAGGATTGATCATCTTACCCTGGCTTTTCGTTCTTGTTTAGCTTCTTTAGGTGTACAGGTTTTAGTATGTTTATTCTATCTTATAGGTCTAGAATTCACTTATAAGTGAGTATATACCTTGTGTGTCTTTTTGCTTCTAGGATACCTCACTCAGGACGATCTTTTCTAGATCCCACCATTTGCCTCCAAATTTCATGATTTCCTTGTTTTTAATTGCTGAGTAGTATTCCATTGTGTAAATGTACTTTGCCATCAGGGAGATAGAAATAAAAAAGACAATGAGATTTCACCTTACACCCATCAAAATGGCTAAGATGAAAAACTCAAGTGACAACACATGATGGAGAGGTTGTGGAGAAATGGGAACCCTCCTCCATTGCTGGTGGGAATGTAAACTAGTACAACTACAACCACTTTGGAAATTAATCTGGTGCTTTCTCAGACAATTAGAAATAGTGTTTCCTCAAGATCCAGCTATACCACTCCTAGGCATATATCCAAAATATGCTCAAGTACACAATAAGGACATTTGTTCAACCATGTTCATAGCAGCTTTATTTGTAATAGCCAGAACCTGAAAACAAAACAGACATCCTTCAGTTGAGGAATAGATACAGAATTTGTGAAACATTTACAGTGGAAACTCTTAAAGGGTCACAGACTTATTTAAATATAACTTCTTGTTCTAAGCATAATTTGTACTTTTCATGACTTTTACATGACCCTGCATAGCAGAGTCAGCATCACATGAAAATTGGTCAGAAATACAAAATATTAGTTAGGGACTAGTAATCTGATTCATGCTAAATTTGAGAGTCACAGTTCTAAAGTATTCATAAAAAAATCAGATTAATAAGCACAAAACCAATTCTCTGGTCAGGAATACTCACCTTTTATTAAAGGTATAGTTTTTTCGTATTTGGAGTAAAACCTAATAAAGCTTTTCCATGCTTTACAAATGCGTGTGAATAGAGTACAAATAAATATATTAACAGATAATTATTCTGCTCTTGATGTCTCTTGTTGGTTTCACAATCGCTGCCATTCTTCTAGATATATATTCTCCTAAATATTGAGATCCTCTAAGAAGACTAGAGCTTTTTCCACTGGAAATTTCAGAAATATAATTTTATCATTCAAGATAGGATATGGTAACTCAAAGCAAATCCACTCTGACTAAAATTGAAAGAAGAAGATCCAAAAATAGGCAATGAGTACTGACACATCAGTGAGTCCTGAGAAGGGGCTCCAAGGTTCTACCTCCTACTGCTGCCTTCTGTCAACTCACTGACTTAAGTGGTGTAGTGTATAGAAATTCCTGGACAGGGTTAAATCTGTGAGAAAAGTTGTCTCTATTTTTATTTTTGTTTACCCACTGTGCTTGAGACAGTCCCCCTAGAGAGTCAATACTAGAGTGTGGTGTCATGGTGATAGATATTCCTGGGTGGAATGCAGAAGCTGATTACATCAGACTCTATGGACTGGTGAAAGTTTTCAAAATAGTTCTCATGTTTATCAGAGTGGAAGGCATGGAACATTCTCTAAAGAGATCCAAAAACATTGTAATCATGCAAGAGGCAGGATGAGCAGAGACAACTCACCTGTAATGCACAGATATCTTCAGAAGAGTAAGAAGGTTAAAAATGGATTGTAAAAATGTTGTATGCAACCTAATAAGGCTCAATATAAAAATAATGTTCAGTTATTAATTAAAATTATTCATTTCCGTATTTCAGTACTAAAATTAGTAGCCATGCCATACAAAAGTAAATATAATGTGTTAAATATATAAATGGGAAAATAAAATATATAATAATAGCACTAACAATAGATAAAAGCACGTACAAAGTTTTGGCTCATGAAAAACACTTGCTAAATTAGTATATATTTGCTTTTTCTTATCACTATTTGTAATGGAAATCTCCATTTCATCTGAGTTTTTCCTATGTATAAATTGGATTGATATGTCGAACAACTTATAAAACTTTATTCACACTCTATACATCGTTAATTCACATACTTTACATACTATTTGATATTGTTTTGGTTAATTAATTGTTATTTCTAGAAGCCTTTTCATATTCCCAGCCATAAATCTATATGCACTACCAATAAGCTCACAAGTAGAGATAAAAACTTGAACTGACTCATAGTGTCACTACATGTCTAACCTCTGATAAAATGATAGTAAAAAATTTGGAAGAAAACTTCAGAAAGATGGAGAGAAAAATGAGAGTCATAACTAGAAAAATTCTCAAGGCAAGCTTACAGATGAATGAATGTAATCTAGTTTAGTTAAGTCCCAGAAAACTGAAACCTAAGACAGCAGTGGGATAGCTGAAAACTAATGATATTTAACTTACAACATCAAAAGGCCAGTCATTCATAACTCTAATTTCAAAATGAAGGTAATAATTAAGGTTAGGTAAATGTTGAGAGGCAGATTCTAGTGTATTCTTCTCCATCCCATAGAAGCACATTGGAATACAAAGCTTTACTTTACATAGAGTAAAGCAAAAGGTTTTTGACTTGGGAAATATCAGATATTGGTAAAAATGGAAATATTAATTAAATATATCCATTTATTCAATAAATGTGGATTGTTGACTGTACAAGCATCATTTTAGAAAAAAATATGTCCTCATGTAGGTTAAATATCAGCAGGAAAAAAACAGAAAATAAATGGTGCACATAATTCACGAACCAGGACATAGTATATTTCTTGGTGGTGAGTGCTGTAGATGAAACCCAGCAAAGTGCTTAAAGCATGCAGGCAAGGTGTTAAGTCCTCAAAGTGAACTCAGATAAGTTATACTTGAGTAAAACTTGGAAAGGATGAGTAGCCACAGAGACATTTGTGGAGAAAGCGTTCCAAAGATTGAAACAGGACAAGTACCTGGTGTTTCTCAGGAATATCAAAGAGGCCTTTTAAACTGTAGCAGGACCAGTGAAAGCTGATGAAGAAATATGGCTGGAAAGTCACAAGGAATCAGATGATGCAGCTTGATGGATGGAAAATTAACATTATGAGTTCTTCAGGCCCCAAGCACCATGAAGTTACCACTGATTTCCCTTTACTCTTCCTCCACATGCAAAATTGCAGAAAATCCTACAAAATCTCTACAAATATATATATTTTTCAGAGTCTAACCATTTCTTACAATGTCCATCACTACCACTGTAATAACACCTCTCTTTGTGAACATTGGTAATGTCCTAATCTAGAACTGCTCTCACTTCTCTTGCCCACTAAAATTTGTTTTGATATTGAGTACAATCATAGAGATGCTTTAAAATCATGCCTTGCCTTGTTAAAAGCTTATTAGTATTAGATTGAAGAATTAAGTTGATATATTTATCATATTAGACATTTATTCTTAAATCCTTAATTATGTATACTTATTTAGATTTTCTTTTTTGCCCTTCATATTTTTTCCTAAAATATATTCTGCATATTTCTTGTAAATATGCTTCCTAAGAGGTTAGGTTTTGAGCAAAGATTGAGCATATTTACAAGACTTTGTGTATGATGTACAAGTGTTCCTTACCACTGAGCTATATCTCTGGCCTTCCTTTCATTTTTCTGCTTTGTGTCTTGACCTCACTAAGTTACCTAGGCTAGACTTTATGTCAGGTTGTAGCCCAGGAAGAACCTAAATTTCCAATTATCTTTGTTTGTTCTCCTGTAAAAATGAGACTACAGGCATAAACAACAAGCCAAGATGTAAAAGATTTTAAAATATTGTTTTATTGGTATTTTAAGTGGGCCTTGCTTTTCATGGCATTTTATGGTTGTTCCTTCAAGAATTATCTATAAATATGTGGTGTGAGTCCACAGACATTTCAAACTAGTGATTTCTGATACATAGCATAACTTTATGGACTTAAGACTTATGATTATAGCCAGTTGTGGTGATATACACCTTTAAATTCAGCACTCAGGAGTCAGAGGCAGGCAGATTTCTATGAGTTCAAGGCCAGCTTGGTCTACAAAGTGAGTCCAGGACAGCAAAGGCTGTTAGTCACATAAGCTCTGTCTTGATAAAACAAAACAAAAAAAAAAAAAAAAGGAATTGTGATTATATATGTTTCCACCTTAATGGATTTCCTAATTAGTTTTAAATTGGCATGATTTGTTCTCTTAGATGAATATTGTTCATAAACTGTCAGTTTTCTCTTCCTCTCTAATGTTGTTAGTACTTTATTTAAATATCCTATTATACTGGCTAGGTTTTCCAGGACAGTGTTATGGAGATTATGAGCATCCATGTGTTATGACTACTTATACTGGAAATGTTAAACAAGTTTCCATGTTGACTATGATCTTTATAACTTTATGGTAGGCATTCTTTTTCAAGTCAGAAAAGCCATTATTATATTAATAGTTATTATTAAAAAAAGCTTTTAAAGTATGGTTAAAATAATTTAGCATTCAATATTCTCATTCATTAAAGTAATAACTTAGTTACATAGTTGCTAATGTGAATTCTGTTTGCATCCCTAAAATTAGTTCTTACATATAATTGTTACATTAGAGTGTTTTATGTTTTTTTCTTAAAAACTTATTTAAGATGTTTACATTTAGGGTTTGGAGAGATGGCTCATATATTAAGAGCACTCATTGGCTGCTCTTCCAGAGGAACTGGGTTTGATTCCCAAGACCCACATGGAGGCTCACAATCATTTGTAATTCCAGTCTCAGAGGATCAGAAGGTGTCTTCTGGCACCTCGAGGTATCAAGAAAGCATATTGTATACAGGCATGCAAGCAGGCAAAACACCCATGCACTTATAACAAATGATCAATCAATATATTTTAAAGATGTTTACATTTGTCCTCATAAATGATACTAACTCACAATGTCATGTAATATTTGAATATCAGTGTTATGAGAACATAGTAAGATACATTCGATTTTTCCTCATATTTTTTCCTGTAAGACAGAATTGAAAATATATTTCTGTTTGATATTAATAGAACTCAGGAAAATACTTGGCTTATTGTTTTTGAAGGTATTCCAATTATATTGTTAATAGTTTATGCCCATCAACACATTTGTATTATCTTTGCATTAATATTTAGAAATACATAATTTTTTGAAAAATGACATTAGTGTAATAAACTAAAAAGTAAAAACAACATGCAGCTAAATTAACATAGCTACATAATTTCTAAAATAAGGACGAATTCCCTGCGGTTGAACACATGTAAACTTTTTCCTGTAGGAAATTGACTCTGTTTTCTTTTTTATCTCTTTTGTGCTTTCCTTTGGTCTGCTTTTAGGTTCAGAAAGATGCTAAGATCTGTTTTAGATATGTCTTTCTCCAAGTACAACTCTATCTACAGCACTCTTAGTATTTCTGAATACATTTTACTCTTCTTGTTCTGATCAGTCACTGCCATTAATCTGCATGTTCCAAACTTCCTCCATATTTCTGGACAAATTTTATCATTATAGTTTAATTCCCTCTTTCCTTTTTTTTTCTAGTACTAGAAGCCACTGCTTCTCAAATTTTAATGTGACTGTGCTATCCTGGCGATATTAAAAAATGCAGGTTCTGATTCAGTTGAAATGGAACTTACTCAAGATGTTACATATCTAACAACTCCCAGATGTTGCCATTGGTCTTTAGGCTATTCTCTGAGTAGCTTAGGATGTAAATTATTTTGAAAAATAAATGAAAGGAGCATAAGGGTTCACTTTATATAATTTTCTCTAATAAGTGTTTAATAAACCTGGTGTTAAAGGGACATCTTTTAGTGAAGATTATTCCAGGTTGTATTTAATATAACAGATTATTTTCTCCAAGGCTTAATTTTAAGTCTTTGTAAAGTTAGTGAAATTACAACTCATTAAAATAATAGGCTTTTAATTTTTTGTACTTTAGTCATACAGTAAGTATCTCAACAAAGAGAATACTTTTGTTGGTGTAAATATTTATAGAGAAAGCAGCAAGCTTCATTTATGTTGTTATAAATTACAGGTTTTCATTCTTTTTAAAGGATAGATAGTATTTCATGATAGATGGAAATTTCCCCTGACTTTTCTGTCCTTGTGATTGCAAAATAATTCAGATATCAGTGGAGATTGTTCAGGAGGTAAAGTGCTTGATGAGCAAGCATGAGGACCTGAGTACCCATGGGGGAAAAAAAAACATCCAGGTACAGCACTGTTCATCTGTAATCAAAGTACTTGGAGGTTGAAGGACAAAGTCAAGAAGATACCAAAAAGCTCATTGACCAGCCACTTTAGCAAAAGAAACCAACTTTTTGTCTATTAAAAGACTTTGTCTTAAAAAATAAATTGAAGAAGGATAGTATAGTTGACCACATGCCATATATACCTGTAATTACAAATATGCTGGGGGTTGGTTCGGAACTATGCATTCAAATGCTGATTTCAGTGCCTTGAGATCTGGTTACCACCCTGATGTGATCATTGTTAATAAAGCTGAACTATCTCCTGCAATCATATGATGAGAAGGAATGTTCTCCATTGAAACATTTCTTGATTGGTTGATTTAAAGGCTTGTACCTGAGCAGGGTGGAAGGAGGTAGACCCGGCTAAAGTTCCAGGCCTTTGAGACTTTGAGGACAGAAAACCATGTGAAGGATACAGATAGAAAAAAAGGAGGAAGCAGAAAGCCACCATTGGTTAGATGGCGAGAGAACCATGTGGGCCTAGAGGAAAGACTTGAGAATAGCGTGGAAAAGAACAATGCAGATAAAGAATACAAGCAAGTATCTTGGGATTACAGATGGTAGGTAGTCCAGATAGAAATGATTAAAGCGCATGAAATAGGATGAAGGCTGGGAGATATGAGATAGTGTAAGTGAAATTATCTGCCCAGCCTAAGACAGATAATCTAAGGCAATTATAAAACATAACAGGTCTTTTGTTGATTGTGATAGTGGGCTTAATAATACCACTATAATAATAGCCCAACACTTATTTTCAGCAATATAGATATAAACATACTCATATACTATACACATACAGAGACAGAAACTATGAAGATGAGACACAAAGGGTATATTGTACAAGATAGGCAGAGGCTATTACAGAATAAAGTAGAGTACTCTCAAAGGGTAAGAGTAGATCATGCCAAAAGACACTATTGCCTCAATCTACATATTAGACAGTTTTTATATTAATTCTAAAATATTTAGACCAGGCAGCTTTCTCTGAGGGACTTTTTTTATTCAAGTATTTGACAGGCCAGTGTAGATTGTCTTCTCATGGATGGGATATTGGCATGTCTTTGTCACTGACTTATCTACAAATGGTACAGTACTAACAAATAAAAGGAGCTACATAAATATTCACTAAACAGGTAAGAGTAATTCTAGAAAAAAAATCTTATTAATAAGTTACAGCAGTTCAAGGATAAACTTCATATTATGCAACTCTTCCTTCTAAACTTTGATATGTATGTAACTCTTCAAGGCAATGTCAGTTCTAAAACTGAGGGTTGTTTTTCTACATGGCTCTAAAATTATCTCTTTAAAATGTAAACATGAAGGGAGGTCCTATTTCTGTATTTCTGTCACTCTGTGGGTACAACATGGGCATATTTCTCTGATCTCTAAACCACTTATTTTTCTTTAAAATAGGAAAAGCGTATTATTATTATTATTTCGCATAAAGGTAATAGCTTAAAAATGGCCATCTCGATTACCAAATAAACTTTGGATGAATTAGAGAGAATATGTAGCAAAGGTCACTGTCAAATTCTCTTAAAATGACATAAGTTACTGTTAATGTGAAGGGCATGGATGTTTTGAATTGTAGCTGTTTGTCTGTGGGGGAATGGGTAGGATTTCCTGTTGTCATAGCATTCTATTATCTGATTTCTGTAGTCTGGTTCAATGTTTGCTCAGTAATGAATTTGTTTTCCCTCTTTTCTAATATATTTTGTGAAGAAGGCTTTCACATTGACAGTGACTTTTTTTTAATTCCTCACCCACCCCAATGAAAAAGCACAGAAAAGCATAAGAAGTCAGCAAAAGAGAAAAGAAAGGTTGAAGGCAAACTGCTTTTTTTTGTTACAACATTTTTGGCAATGGGTAGTAAACTCCAGGGAGTAGATGGAAGGCTTGAGTACTCAAACTAGTGAATATTTCCCCCTTTGAAACAAGTTACTGTCCTTTTACTTTCTTTATTAAAAAATAATCAGTTTTTAAATGGCATAGTCAGCTTGAAACACCCTTATTTGGACTCTTTCTCTCACGAAGAAAGTCACAGAAATATCTGTTGTGCTGTTTTACAGCTTATAGGATGGTTTCTATCATCATGTCAGTATTAGCAATGAAATGTGACATAAGGGATTATCATTTGGATACAGTACCCATGCTAAGCAAGTAGCATCATCATACATACACCGCAGCTTCTGGGTTTTTGGTTTTGTTTTGGGGTTGAAGGTTATTGCCTATTGGAGGAACAAGAATTTATTTAGCTGAGTTAAATATATCCAAAAGTATAACATAAGAACTTAATGTTTCCCTTCAATTTTCTTATATGGAACAACTATTGGGTCATAAGAAAAGAAGTGATAATGAAAGCCTTCAGGCCTGAAACTATTTTTAATGGAGAAAAATAACTTTACAACTTCATTTTCTAAGACAAAAATCATCTCCATTAAAATATTTCAGTGAACAAAGTAACCACAGTAATAGCCTTTGAATTGACTGATAAAACATTTTTAAACAGTCTCATTTTCTAAAAGATGCTTGACTTAATAGCAATAATCATATTTTTCTATTGTTTCTTTCTTCAGACATAATATACACATATATATTATGTATATATGTATCTATATATAGTGAGATATATACATATTATATACATAATATATACATATATTATATATTATATTTATATATTATAATATCATATATATATATAATGTAGCCTAGATAGAGACTCACTATGTAGCCTAAGCTTACCTCAAACTCATGGCAATTGTCCTAACTCAGCTTGCAGGGTGTTGGCATTAAAGGCATGAGGCATAATAACTGGATTTAATTTTATTTTTTTTTCTTTTGTAGTACAGTGCCTAAATATCTAACTGTCTGACATTTTCTCTATACTTGGAGATTTTCTTTCCTTTCATTTAATTTGTTTAGCCCAAAGCTTGCCCTTGGAAAATATTTTAACTACTGTTGTTAGGGCATGCTTCCTAGGCAAGGAAAGCCATGGAGAATAGCACAGTAAGTGGGCTTATAGACATTAAGACAATTCTCACTGGATCCTAGGACTTTAATCCTAAATTTAAGAAATATATATATATATATATATATATAGAGAGAGAGAGAGAGAGAGAGAGAGAGAAAGAGAGAGAGAGCTATGTGTCTGCATGATTCTTCGTAAGTAATTTTTATATTAGTATTTCTCAATCTTCCCCAAATGGTGATTTTCCTGATAGTAATTATCTTGTAATAGTTGCTATAAAAATATACAGTCTCGGGGCTGGAGAGATGGCTCAGTGGTTAAGAGCACTGTTTGCTCTTCCAAATGGACCCGGGTTCAATTCCCAGCACCCATATGGCAGCTCACAACTGTCTCCATTTCCTAAAGGATCTGACACCTTCATGCTGGTGCACATAAAATAAACTTAAAATAAATTATTAAAAAATATATACAGTCTCAGACCCCACTTCAGATCTAACAAATTTAGACTTACAATGGAAAGGCTGAGAAAACTGTTTGAGAGGACATGGACAAAAGCAAGCCATTATTTTCTTTTATAGTGTGGATATTACATAGAATATTATTGTTTATAATATGTAAAAGTGTATTACATAATCTTTGAAAGAAAAGTTTAGAGAAATTGTCCAGGAAGAAGTAATAGTATAATTTCTAAAAAAGACCCTAGATATGTTCAATTGCAAGTCATGCCACTAACCAGCTCTTGATCTTTGGCAAGTCTCTAAGGTTCATAGGGTCTGCTTCAATCATCTATCATCCTACTTCATAGAGTTACTTTGAGCATTAAATGAGTTAGATTACAGAAAATGCTTTCAGTGTTTCTGGCATATAGTGAGTGTGATGTGCCAGTTGTTAGTAATAGCTTTAGGTACAGAAATGGAAATATTTCAAAAAGTTAGGTGAAAAGAAGTAAGTGTGTATCATATGACTGCTTTGATGTTTTAGAAAACATATTTGTTTGAGCAAGTGTAAGCAAATAGCTGGTTAAAGAGTTTAAGTTAGCCTGGGTGACTCCATTTTATACTGAGAAGCCATCTTGACAGGGAGCTGAACTGAGGTACCAGGAAATATCACAGAAAGTGTATTTGGCCGAAAACAAAGCTCACTCTCCTAGCAACAGCCTTCAGAAAATATCATAGAATAAATACTTGGTATCTCCCTGGCAAAAATCAATGAGAATCAGTTGGGAAAATATTCCTTAGCATTCCAGAAGTAGTTTAGAAGAATGGTGATTGTGATTATATGCCTTAGCTGGAGGGTCACCTCACCCCTATGACTTTTACCCATTCCTGTAACGCCAAAGCATGAACCCTCCCCTGCTGCTTGCTGTCATTGAAACCCCGTTTGTGGTTTTTCCCTTTAAAAACCCTTTTCATCCAGGGCTCGGGGTCCCACATCTCTACTGCTCCATCAATGAGACTTGGGTCACTCTCACAATAAAGCTCTCTTGCAGTAGAGCACATCTCTACTGCTCCATCAATGAGTTTGGTCACTCTCACAATAAAGCTCTCTTGCTTTTGGATCGAGTCGTCTCCTCGTAGTCTCTGAGGGTGTCGTGATCCTGGCATAAGAAGGTAAGATGTACTGTTACTTGCAGTGTGAAATTTAAAAGAAAAAGAGACTCTAAGAAACAAGGGCTATGAGTGAAGAAACTCCTCATTGCTTTGTATGTACTCCCTTCTATACAATTAATTCTCCAATGATATGTCCTCAAGGTTATGCTGTAATTAAAAATGATATGAGGACTGATATCATGAAGATGACTGAATATAGGTGTTTTTCATGCTTTCTTCCATAAAAGGGACCAAACTGAGGGCAAATAACTGCTATCATATTATATTTATCGAGATGGCATGCCAGAGTAGAGTGGAAATATGGAAGAGAGCTCTAGTGCATGGCCTTGAAAAGGAGATAATGAAGTAAAGAACTTCTACCTTACTTTGTTCATGAGATTAATTCCAAATTAAGAGGGAGTTCTAATACATGTCAGGGTCTCCATTTACACCATATAACTGAATTATTTTGGAGATCCCAGCAGCATGTATGAGCCCTAAGCAGTTTCTGGAGCTGCCATGGAAGAAATGCTTCTGCATTATGCCAGAAACAGAGACAATGAAGAAATATAATTATATCTATATGTGCTGGCCAGATTTATGTCAATCTAACAAATACTGTAGTCATTTGAGAGGAGGAAACAACAATTTAGAAAATGCCTCCATAAGACTGGGTTGTGGGCCAGCCTGTAGAGCATTTTCTTAATAAGTTATTGATGGGGCAGGATCCAGACTATTGTGGGGAATGCCACCCCTGGACTGGTGGTCCTGGGGTCTATAAGACAGCAGATTGAGAAAGCTATGTTGAGCAAGCTATAAGTAACAGTCCTCCATGACCTCTGCTTCAGCTTCTTCCTACAGGTTTCTACCCTGCTGAATTCCTGCCCTGACTTACTTTGATGACGAATAATGATATGGAAGTTTAAGCAAAATAAACCCTTTCCTCCTCAAGTTATCTTTTGGCCATGATGTTTTGTTATGCCCAGATCTTAGAGTCCCCAAAGACCACCAGGGGCCAGACAACGTATGCAAGAGCAAAGAGCTTTTTTTCAGGCTTAAGCTCTGTCTCTTCACCATTGCCAGCACAATGGATCAGAGAGGAACACCTCCAGCAGCTGAATGGCAGGATTTTTATTGGAGTTTGAGCAAGAAGCGGGAATTCTCAGCTTAACAGTTACATGGCTGAATAGCATTCAGCAAGGGCAAGCTTGTTACAAAGTGATTGGCTAACTAACATAATTAACATTGAGAGTGCTATCTATAGAGCTCAGGAATATTAGGTATTTTCTGTGCCATGAATGTTCTATTACAAGGTTGGTGGGCTGCCCAGCACAGGTGCCCCATCCTGAGATAAAATACCTTCCCATTCTTGTGATTACCTCCAAGCTATTCCTTGGGTAGGGAATTTTATGGTTTTCTTATTCCTGGAATTGATGACCTATGGCCTAGTTCCTGGGACGGATGACTTTTTTGGGTGGAATGGGAGGGGTCAGGCCTGGTCTTCTGTTTCATCAGAGCAGTAGAAATGCTAGCCAAATATTATACTATCCCTAATTTCAAATGCTGTGATTTTATATGTAGAAGATATATATACATATATCTATTTATATATGTATACATACATATATCTATTTATATATGTATACATACATATATAAAAAATGGATTTGGTAAAGTTGCAAAATGAAACCAAAATCACTACCCCAATAACTTCATTAAATGAACAAATGGCCCAAACAGGCTCCTCTGAAAAGAAGATAAATGAAAGTAGATGACATAAGTTCATCACCAGCCATCAAAGCAATTCAAACCCAAACTGAAATGCACTATCATCTCACCTTAGTTCAAATGGCTAATTGCTTTAGGTGGAAAATGCTTTTCAAAGATGTGCAGGAAAATGACCCTGTCTTTGATCTCAAATCAACCCAGGTCTCACCTAGTACCTGTGGTTCCTCTCAATACTTCTCTCCCTACCCCCCTATCTTAAACCTCTCCTTCCCAGGGGCTGGGGTTTGTTTAAGTTCCTGGCTTCTTATCCTATATAACATCAGCTAGTTTGCTCATAAGGCCTCTTGGTGCTCTTGGTTCCTGACTGGTTTGCCCTTGGCCTCTTTGCTCATTGTCCTCTTCACTCATTTGCCTCTTCCTCTCTAGCCCCAGACTCCTCTCATGAGCCAATTTAGTCTCAACCCTTCCAAACACCTCTAGCTGCTTCCTCCCCCAAATTCACAATGAATTCTTTTTCCTCAACCATACCTAAGAGAGTCATTTTTCAATTTTTCATTCCTCTGGTGCTGAAGGAACCTGATTGGCATATGAGTTCCTTTCGAAGGGATTTTGCCTCTCAGAACCAAGGTTGCTGATTTGACTCTCCTAAGGTATGTATGGATCATTTGTTTATGCTAGCTTCTGTCACCCATCAAATTTGACTCAAAATTCTAGATCTTACTTTTTTGTTTCTCCTGCTTATGCCATAAGTGTCTCTTTGGTTCCTGCAGCCTGCTATGCCTCCTCAGCACTTGTCACAAATCTCTCAGTCTCTATGACTCCTGGAGCTTTCTCTTCCCTCCAGGGCCCCATGTGGCATCTCTCTACTAAAGACACCTATTCATTTTCTTCTATTGGAACCCTCCCTTTTCCAAAATGCCTCTCCCAGTCCACCTTCATATGCTTTCTCTTCTCTTCTTCTACTGGATAAGTGTCACCCCAGAGCTGCTTACTTCATTTACTATTACTAAAAAACCCACACTGGTGTGCCAGGATGCTCCTTTCAATGTGAGACCCCTGTCAAATCAAAAGAATGCCTTTTTTCTGTGTTTTGGGATGTTTGTCTTTGACAAGTCTCTCATTCTTCTTGGGGTTTAGGGATATCCCAGTTCAAAATTCTTGTCACCAAGACACTAAACTGTCCTCTGCTCCCTTTGTTCTCTCTGCTCCTTCCTGGAACTTCCTTTCCACTCCCTAGGACCTATGTGCTAAGTTCCACAGCATCCTTAAGCCCTCTTGGACCTGTAACTATTTTCTTTACCTCACCCTGGGAGCTGGCCACGTTGTCTTTTCATTAAGCCCTCTTAGGACTCTCCTCCCCTTGAGTGGAACTCCTATACTTTGCTATCCTGTTCCCTCTCAGCTCTCTTCTGGAAGTCTCAAAGCTTCGATATGCCCTCCTGGCCTTCTCCCAGTCTTTTTGCTTCCTCTTAGAGCTTACATGAAACCTCTTCTGGTGGAGTTCATTTTGCAATCCTTTCTCTCTTCCTCCCTGGACTCAAAGGTTTTATTAAAGTGTCACAGTTTTACAGCAAATGGCTTGGTCTCAGTACAATTCAATAGCCAAAGATGGAACACTGGATTTCAAAATTCTCTCATAAAGCAACAACTTCTGCCACTGGACAAATAGATGATCCCAGAATCTCTTATATCTAAACTCCTCTGCTCTACTTTTACAAAAGTCTCTCATCTCTAAGATATTTTTGTTACTTTCCACTCTTAAAATCCTTTATCTGTATAATTTCTCTGCTCTTAAAAAATCTCTTAAGACTTTATTATAAAATATTTCAAGATTTGTAAGTTCACTGGGTATGGTTTAAAAACCAGTAACAAAACTTACATTAAAAGTTATAACAAAAGGCTTATAGTTAAGAAAATAATGAGGTAGTAGTGGCACAGGCCTTTGATCCCCCACACTAGAGGCAGAGGCAGGCATATCTCTAACTTCAAAGCCAGCCTGATCTACAAAGTGAGTTTCAGGATAATAGGAGAAATCCTGTCTTGGTCCATGATGATAGACTCCCTTTTCTCACTGGGGCTCTAAAAGTCTCCCATGATCTGGATGATCCCAGCTCTTGTAAGGAGTATCACATAGCCCTCAGGGCAGATTACAGGCCACAAACTTATAAGGAAATGGCTCTAACAAGCATCTATGAAGTCCTAGAAATGCCTGACCCTGATAAGGATTTTAGTCCAGCAGTGACCTTCTTTTGTACTTGTGTTCCCCCCCCCATATAGGGTAATTAAGTACTGTATTTTCCTTCTTGTGATAGAACCATTAAGTATCCCTGACCCCCTTACCCCATCGAATCAAATGTATTCACCCTCGAAATCCCTTAATCTGCCCAGGGTTTATATTGCCCCTGATTTCACAGGAATAAAGGTACATACTTTCTCACTTCAAGACCGTCTGAGATTGGTCATTTATCCTCCATGGGTCCACATCTCACTGGACCTGCCCACCAGCCTCCAGGCCTGAGCTTCACCAAGCCTTGGCCTCACCAGGTCTGTATCTTGGCTGCAAGCTGACTAAGCATGGGCCTAGGGCCACACTTCTGCCGTTCTCAGCACAGCAGCTTGACCAAAACACACTTTGGTATCACTATAGGCTTTTGGAATGCTCTAGCTTCCATTGCCACCAAAGATTTCATGCTAAAAGAGCTAAACTGTAACACTATGCAGATAACCTATTCCATACCTGGGCTTAGCCCACCTGGGCCTCACCCTAAAGGGTTTTAGCTGCCTCTGAGAGAAATAGAACCCCTATGCCGACTTCCAGGCTACCTGCAAAACCTAAAACCCAGGACCCTGCAGAACAGAGAACAACAAGGGAGGGATCCGGCAGTAAAAGGATTAAATAAATAAATGAATTAATAGATAGATAGATTGATAGATAGATAGATAGATAGATAGATAGATAGATAGATTAACAAACAAAAATTTCCCAGTCTTTCTGTGGACGACATTTATGACTTAATGCTCAGTTACCTTATAAGGGAACAAATTCTTAAATGCTCTCAAAACCAGGCTCATAATCATGCTAAATAAAAACATAATTCATTTACAATGCCAAATGTTATTTAGCTTCCAGTATAAGTTTATATGTTTTCAACTTTAAGCTTAAAGCAAATATCTAAAAAAAAAAAAAAAAAAAGTAAAGTTTGTTAAATCAGTCACAGTTAATAGATCATCGTTGGAGGGACAGAGCCAAGATGGCAACTAGCAAGAATAATTTCTGAGTTGCAGAACAGCTGAACCGCCTGAGTGTATGAGTGAAAGGACTTCTGAAGCCAGGTAAATGACAGTGAGGCTTTTTAAATGACAGGGAACATCGCACTAGGTGAGAACTTTGGTCTCCTGTCAACCTTGGACTTGTTTGGGTTAGGAGAGAAACAATCCTTTGTTATCCCAGCACTCCCCTTTTTTGGGGATCTCTCCTCCTCGGCACAGCCAGCTCACTGAGATTCTCAGCTCAGAGCTCACTGCCTGGAGACTGCAGCGGCTGAGGCAGGGCTCCTAGCCCCTTAGCCATAACTGACAATTGTACCTGTGTTGAGGTCCCAGATCCACAGCATCATCTTCCCAGAGTCCCAGGTCTGCTAGAAGCCATACTGACTCCACAGGGACTCTCAGCCACTGACTGTATGGCCCGCTCAAACCTCAATGACAGATAATACACTATATACCCACCAAAGCCCAGAAGACCCGCCACACATGCTAGGCACACCAGGCACTGGGCCTCCCAGGCCAGGAGAGCATAGCTGAGGGCCCCCAGGACTTCCCAGAAGGCACGGAGTCCTGCATCCCAATCTCCAGCTGCAGCTGAACTTCCTAACCTGGCGGCTGTAGCAGCACTGAGCTGGCAGAGCATATCAGTCCTCTTGCATAAGACCAAGCAGGGCCAAACTAGAGAGTAGAGAGCCTGTATACCCGATCCCTGCCGATGTGACCTGCTTGAGAGTGAAGTGCACCCTTGAGTGTCTGCAGAGTCCCAGATCCAGGGTCCTTCTAAACTAGAAGCCAGGCATCGGACCCCTCCCACCCACATACCCACTGTGGGAAACAGAGGGTCTCTTGGGACATTGAAGCCCCTGCTCTGTGGGTTCAAATGGGGAGTTAAGGCAGATAACACCGGAAATTGAGCCACAACTATCACCAGCGCCTGTTACATCTACAGCGCATGCACAAGTAATGCCCTAGAAGCCTGCAAGGCAGAACCCCTCCCACACACTCAAGGGTTCAACATTCTCTATCACTCTGTCCCTTGTGTGGAGGAACACTAACATGCACACTTCCACATACACACAAATATTTGCCTGCATTTCTCATTTTGTGCCTGCATACTTTTCTCCCATAGGTACAGTTGAAGCACCAATGCACATGCTGAAGCCACGGGACCTCTCTCAGCTTCGTGAAGAATCCTCAAGACAACAGAGAGAGACAGTACCAGTCTGAATGGCAGAATCCAGAAACAAACAGGGAAGGTTACAGATAAGCCAATGGCCAGGGATAGGTGAAAGAACACATCTAAAATAAATCAGGACATCATGGTTTCACCAGCAACCCCCAAAACTGATGTATACTCCAATTCATCAGAAGCACAGGAAAATGAATTTAAAGCTATGCTTACCCAATTATTTGAGGCTCATAAAGAGGAAAAAAAGACGAATCTCTCAGAGAAATAGCCAAACAAATTCAGATAGATAAAGAAGAAATCAACAAATCTATCAAAGATTTGGCCAAACAATTGGAGGCAAAGAAAGAGGAAATAAACAAAATTCTCAAAGAAACACAGGCAAATGAGCCAAACAAATAGAGGTGCAAGTAGAGATACAAATAGTGGCATATAGAGAGAAAATGAACCAAAAAAATAGAGACCATTGTAGAGAGACAGGAATCCACATTCAAACAGATGAAGGAAATGGTAGAAGGCATGAAAACAGAATTAGAATCAATAAAGAAAATACAAACTGAGAAAACCCTAGGGCTGGAGAACTTAGAGAAAAGATCAGGAATCACAAAGGTAAGCATCACCAACAAAATACAAGATATGGAAGAGAGAATTTCTGGTGCTTGAAGATACACTCGCAGAAATTGAAACTTCTCTCAAATAAAAAGAAAAATTGATAAAGTTCCAATCACAAAACATTGAAAGAATCAAGGACACCAAGAAAAATTCGAATTTGAGAATAATAGGCATAGATCAAAAATAATAATCCAGGCTTCAAGGTCCAGAAAATATTTTGAGAAAATCATAGAAGAAAATTTTCCCAACTTAAAGAAAGAGATGTCCATAAATATTCAAGAGGCCTACAGAACATCAAATAGACTAGACCAGAAAAGAAACGCATCACGTCACATCATAGTCAAAACACTAAACCTACAGAACAAAGAAAAGATATTAAAAGCAGCAAGGGAAAAAGGCCAAGTAACATATGAAGGTAGACCTATCAGAATCACACCGGACTTCTCATCAGAAACTATGAAAGCCAGAAAGGCCTGGGCAGGTGTCATGCAGACTCTAAGAGACCACAGATGCCAACCCAGACTACTATACCCTATAAAGCTTTCAATCAACATAGATGGAGAAAACAAAATATTCCATGACAAAACTAAATTTATGCAATATCTACATAGCAAACCAGCCCTACAGAAGATACTAGAAGGAAAACTCCAATCCAATGAAAACAACTTCACCCAAGAAAACATAGCATACAGATAATAGCCCATCACAAATTCAAAGAAAACAAGCAAAGGAACACAGTAAGACCACCAACTCCACAATAAAAGGAACTAACATTCATTGTTCACTATTATCTATCAACATCAATAGACTCAACTCTCCAATAAAAAGACACAGACTAACAGAATCGTTGCAGAAATAGGATCCACCATTCTGATGCATCCAAGAAACACACCTCTGCAACAAAGAGAAACACTACCTCAGAGTAAAAGTCTGTAAAAAATTTTTTCAAGCAAATGGACCCAGAAAACAAGCTGGGGTAGCTATCCTAACATCTGATAAAATAGTCTTTCAACCAAACTTAATCAAAAAACATGAGGGGGGACACTACATTCTCATCAAAGGAAAAATCCACAAGGAAGACATCACAATTTTGAACATCTATGCCCCAAATACAAGATAGCCTACATTCGTAAATAAAACATTATTAAACCTTAAATCACACATTGATCCCAACTCCTAATAGTGGGAGACTTCAACACCTCACTCTCACCAAGGTACAAATTATCTAGACAGAAGTAATATAGGGAAATAAAGGCACTTACAGAGGTCCTAAATCAAATGGAGCTAATAGATGTCTAACAAACTTTTCACCCAAACTCAAAAGAGTATACCTTATTTTCAGCAATTCATGGAACCGTCTCCAAAATAGACCATATAGTTGGCAACAAAGCAAGCCTCAACAGATACAAGAAGATGGAGAAAATTCCCTGTAATCTAGCAGACCACCATGGAATGAAGCTGGATCTCAACAACAATGGAATTAGAAAAAAGCCTACAAGTGCATGGAAACTGAACAACTTGCTGCTCAATGACAGCTGAGTTAAGGAAGAAATAAAGAAAGAAATTAAAGACTTCCTAGAATTCAATAAAAATGAAGGTACAATATACTCTAACTTATGGGACACAAAGAAAACAGTGCTAAGAGGAAAATTCATACCACTAAGTGTCTTCAAGAAGAAATTTGGGAAATCTCATACAAGCAACTTAATGGTCCAACTAAAAGCCTTAGAAAAAAAAAAAGAAGGGAATACACCCAAGAGGAGAAGATGGCTGGAAATTATCAAACTCAGGGATGAAATCAATCAATTAGAAACAAATAAAACTATTCAAAGAATCCATGAAACCAAGAGCTTGTTCTTTGAGAAAATCAAGATAGAGAAACCTTTAGCCAAACTAACTAAAAAGCAGAGAGAAACTATCCAAATCAGCAAACTCAGAAATGAAAAGGGGGACATAACTACAGACACCGAGGAAATCCAAACAATCATTAGATTGTAATACAAAAGCCTATATGCCAGAAAATTTGAAAATCTAAAAGAAATGGACAATTTTATTGATAGATTCCATCTACCAAAATTAAGTCAAGATCAGGTAGAAAGATAGAATAGTCCTATCTCCTCCAAGGAAAGAGAAGCAGTCATCAACAATCTCCCTTCGAAAAAAAATCCCTGGGATTCAGTGCAGATGGATTCAGTGCAGAATTCTACCAGACCTTCAAAGATGTGCTAACTCTAATTCTCTCCAAACCATTCCACAAAATAGAAACAGCAAAAACATTAACAAACTCATTCTATGAAGCCACAGTCATGTCGATACCTAAACTACACAAAGACCCAACAAAAAAAGAGAACTTCAGACCTATCTCTCTTATGAACATTGATGCAAAAACACTCAATAAAATACTCAAAAACCAAATCCAAGAACACATAAAAGATATCATCCACTATGACCAAGTAGGCCTCATCCCAGGCATGCAAGAGTGGTTCAACATATGGAAATCCATCAATGTAATCCACCATATAAACAAACTAAAGGAGAAAAACCACATAATCATCTCCTTAGATGCCAAAAAAGCATTTGACAAAAGCACCACACCCATTCATGTTTAAAGTCTTGTAGAGATCAGGCATAAAAGGCACATACCTAAACATAGTAAAGGTAATATACAGCAAGCCTATAGGCAACATCAAACTTAGTGGAAGTAAACTAAAATCAATCCCACTGAAATAAGGGACAAGGCAAGGCTGCCCACTCTCTCCATATCTCTTCAACATAGTACTTGAAGTCCTAGCTAAAGCAATAAGACAACTAAAGGAGATCAAGGGGATACAAATTGGAAAGGAAGAGGTCAAAGTTTCACTATTCGCAGATGATATGATAGTATACATGAGCAACCCCAAAAATTCAACCAAAGAACTCCTTCAGCTGATAAACACCTTCAGCAAAATGGCTGGATACAAAATCAACTCAAAAAATCAGAAGCCCTTCTGTATACCAAAGACAAAAGGACTGAGAAAGAAATCAGGGAAACAACACCCTTCACAACATCCACTTATAACATAAAGTACCTTGGGGTGACTGTAAGGAAGAAACTGAAAGACCTGTTAAAAAAAAAAAAAAAAAACTTCAAGTCTCTGAAGAAAGAAATTGAAGAAGGTATCAGAAGATGAAAAGATCTCCCATGCTCGTGGATTGGTAAGATTAACATAGTGAAAATGGCCATCTTGCCAAAAGTAATCTACAGATGTAATCTAATTCCCATCGAAATACCAACACAATTTCTTACAGACCTTGAAAGAAAGATTCTCATCTTCATGTGGAGAAACAAAAAACCCAGAATCTCTAAAACGATCCTGTAGAAGAACATATCGTCTGGAGGTACCTTCGTCCCTGACCTCAAGCTGTACTACAGAGCAATAGTAATAAAAACTGCATGGTATTGGCATACAAACAGAAGAGTAGATCAATGAAACCAAATAGAAGAGCCAGAAATAAGCCCACACACCTATGAATACTTGATTTTTGAAGAAGTCAAAACCATTCAATAGAAAAAGACAGCATCTTCAACAAATGGTGCTGGTCTAAATGGATGTCTACATGCAGAAAAATGAAAAAAAATATATATATATACATATATTACCCTGCACAAAACTAAAGTTTAAGTGGATCAAAGACCTTAACATAAATCCAGGTACTCGAAATCGGTTACAAGAAAAATTGGGGAACAGTCTAGAACTCATTGGCACAGGAGACAACTTCCTGAACAGAACACCAACATCACAGGCTCTAAGATCAACAATCAATAAATGGGACCTCATGAAACTGAAAACCTTCTGTAAAGCAAAAGACACTGTTGTCAGAACAAAACGACAGTCTACAGACTGGGAAAGGATTTTCATCAACCCTATATCTGACTGAGGGCTTATATCCAGAATATATAAAGAACTAAAGAAGTTAAAAATCAAAAAATCAAGCAATCCAATTAAAAATGGGGTAAGGAGCTAAACAGAGAATTCATTTTAGAGGAATATAGAATGGCAGAGAATCACTTAAAGATATGTTCAACATCCTTTGTCATCAGAGAAATGCAAATCAAAACGACCCTGAGATTTCACCTTATACGCATCAGAATGGTTAAGATCAAAAACTCAAGTGACAACACATGTTGGAGAGGTTGTGGAGCAAGGGGAACCCTCCTCCATTGCTGGTGGGAATGTAAACTGGTACACCCACTTTGGAAATCAATCTGGCACTTTCTCAGACAATTAGGAATAGTGCTTCCTCAAGATCCAGCTATACCATTCCTAGACATTGGTCCAAAATTTGCTCAAGTCCACAACAAGGACATTTGCTCAACCATGTTTGTGGCAGCTTTATTTGTAATAGCCAGAACCTGGAAACAGTCCAGATGTCCATCAACCGAGGAATGGATACAGAAATTGTGGTATTTTTACATGACAGAATACTACTCAGCAATCAAAAACGAGGAAATCATGAAATTTGCAGGCAAATGATGGGAACTAGAAAACATCATTCTGTTTGAGGTATCCCAGAAGGAGAAAGACACACATGGTATATACTCACTTATATAGACCTATAAGATATGAGAAACATAATGAAATCTCTGCACCTAAGATGATAAACAATAAAGAAGACCCAGGGTAAGATGATCAATCCTCACTTAAAAAGACAAATGGGATGGGCATTGGATGTAGAAAAAACAAGTAACAGGACAGGAGCCTACCACAGAGGGCCTCTGAAAGATTCTACCTAGCAGTATATCAAAGCAGATACTAAGACTCATAACCAAACCTTCAGCAGAGTGCAGGGAATCATATGAAAGAAGGTTGAGTCAATATGACATGGAGAGGATAGGAGCTCCACAAGGACCAAATATATCTGGGCACAGGGTCTTATATGACTCTGTTTATCCAACCAAGGACCATGTATGGATATAACCTAGAACCTCTGCTCGGACATAGCCCCTGGTAGCTCAGTAACCAAGTGGGTTTCCCTAGTAAGGAGAACAGGGACTATTTCTGATATGAACTCAATGGTAGGTTATTTGACCTCCCCACCCCTCAAGGGTGGAACAGCCCTGCTAGGACACAGAGGAGGACTTTGCAGCCAATCCTGAAGATACCTGATAAAACAGGGTCAGATGAAAGGAGAGGTGGTCCTCCCCTATCCGTGGAATTGGAAAGTGGCAGGGAGGTGATGAGGGAAGGAGGGTGAGATTGGGAGGGACTGTGGGAGCGGGATACAGCTGGGATACAGAGTTAATGAACTGTAACTAATAAGAGAAAGAAAAAGAAAAAGAAAAAAAAATAGATCTTGGTTCTCACAATCTTCAGAAATCTGCTGAATATGGTATTTAAAACATTTAATAAAAAAGCTTCCCACAACAGACAGAAATGCCAGATCCTAGTGGCAACACTAAGGTTCTCAAAGAAGATATGGGGCACAAGCAGCTCCACCTGGATTGTGGTAATACTAACCACCTAACCATAGAGAAACAACCTTCTCCCTGCTTTATCTACCACCAGGGATCTATCCATACTGTAGATACTGTTGGACTGACTTCCCTGCTCTACCTCACCACAGAACGTTAGTTTTTCCAAGTTTCTCATCCTTCTATGTCTGGCAGCAAAAGGACTATGCTGTCCTGCGTAGAAGCTAAAGATGTAATAATGTATCTTATGACAAACAAAAACCAATGAAGCCATGGTAGCCAGTGAGTTCTATGTCATTTTAACTGATAATTAGACCATTTGGTTTATACTTCCCATTATAATATATCCTTTGTAGATCTCTGATTGTATCTCTAATTGTAACTGTGTAACAGCAGCAGGTAAACAAGCTCCCTCCTCAAGGCTGCAGCTGACTTCTTAGTTCATTACATAGGTAAAATAAGGCCTCAGAAAACTATAGCAACTAGGTATCCAGCTAAGAAAGGAAGACACAGACCTTGCTGGCCAACTTCATGTTGAAAAAGATAAACTCACAAAACAGGTTTCCATATGAATTTTTATTATTCCTTTGTTTAAAGGAACTCTCTTTGCACTGACTGCTCTCAATAATGAACCACTTGTGTCTCATAGAAAATGATTAGATTAAAACAAAGTTTGAAGTTTATGGAAGTTATGAGGATCTAAGACAGTATGTTAAGGTGTGTAAATGCAAGTTGTAAACATGAAAGAAAATGATTTAAGGTATTTAAAAATGAGAAATGTTTCAGATTTCTTTCTCTCTAAATGCTATTAATATACAGTCTTAGGGTTTCTACTGTTGTGAAGAGACATCATAAATGACCAAGGCAACTCTTTTTTGTTTGTTTGTTTTTGTTTTTTTAATTACATTTTTAATATTAGTTATAGTTTATTAACTTTGTATCCCAGCTGTATCCCATTCCCTCATTCCCACCCACCCTCCCTCCCTCATCTCCTCCCTGCCCCTTTCCAAGTCCACTGATAGGGGGGTCCTCCTCCCCTTTCATCTGACCCTAGCTTATCAGATTTCTTCAGGACTGGGTGCAAAGTCCTCCTCTGTGGCCTACTAGGGCTGCTCCTTCCTCAGGGGAGGGAGAGGAGGTCAAAGAGCAAGCCATTGAGCTCATGTCAGAAATTGTCCCTGTTCCCCTTACTAGGACACCCACTTGGATACTAAGCTACCAAGGGCTACACCCAAGCAGATGTTCTAGGTCATATCCATACATGGAACTCTTAAACATGAAAACATTTAACTGAGACTGGCTTACAGGTTCAGAGTTTTAGTCTATTGTCATCATGGCAGAAGCATGGTGGCATGTAGGCAGACAAGGTGCTGGAGTAATAGCTGAGAGTTCTATATTCAGGTTTTTAGGCAGCAGGAAAACATAGTGACACTGGGGCTGTTTTGAGAACTTGAAACCTCAAAGCCCACCCAAGGGATACTTCCTCCAACTAGGTCACACCTCCAAATTGCACCATTCTCTGAGCCTATGGAGACCATCTTATTTCAAACTATCACATATACTAACACTTCAAAAGTTCAGAGTTTTAACATCAGTCAGTGGAGTTTTGATAAACTATTAATCTGGCCCTGGTAAAGCAGCTTGCAATTCACTAGCTGTAATGGTTTGAAAAGGAATGGTACTAACAGACTCAAGTGTTTGAATGTTTGGCTCATAGGGAGCCACACTATTAGGAGATGTTGCATTGTTGGAAGCAGTGTGTCACTTTAGAGGTGGACTTTGAGGTCTTACATGCTCAAGATAGGTCTAGTATAGCCCATAGTGTCCTTACACTGCCTGCAGATGAAAATGTAGAACTCTCACCTCCTTCTCCATTACCATGTCAGCCTGCACTCTGCCATCTTGATCCATGTTGATTCCCAAAATGATGATCGTGGTCTAAACCTCTGAAACTGTAATCCAGCCTCTATTAAATGATTTTGTTGTAGTTGTTGTTAAATAAGAGTTGCCATAGTCATGTTGTCTCTTCATAGAAACCCTAAAACACTACTCCTAGGTGGTTCAACTGAACGTGGGCAGGAAGCAAACAGATGTCTCCCAGCCTGTCCTTTTCTCTCCCTTCCCATCCTATCATTCCACCCATACTGAGGCATGACAACTGTGCCCCAGTTTCATCGAGAAACAGTTATAGCAGAGATTACATCACCACTTTATCATCACCAAAAAGGCTGAAATATTAGATCTCAAAGAAAACCTGGACAAGTCTCATTTATTACAGGTGGCTCCTCCCAACACTTCTCACCCTGATCCCTAACATAAATCTTTCCCTCCCAGGGACTGAGCTTCATTTCTTTTATTCCAGCTTCTGATCCATATATAACCCAGCCATTTTGGCTATGTGTTCTCTTGGTCCTTTGGCTCCTAACTGGCTCTGCTCCTGGATCTCTCTTGGTCTACTTGCCAGCCTCTCCCTTTCCCACTTTCCTCTACCTTTCTTTCCTCTCATGTTCTGGTTTAGTCTGCTAGCCATGTTTGATCTAGAGACTTCAATATGCCTCTGGCAGTGTTCCCCCTAATATGTACAATAAACCTTCTCCCCATCAATACCTAGGAAAGTCATATCCTCATTTTTCATTCATTGTTTTACTGTTAGTGGGAATACAAATTTGTATAGCCATTATGGAGAACAAGATTGAAGTTTATGAAATACATAAAAATAGAACTACCTTACCTTCCATCCATGATTGTTCATATATAGTGTCCCCTACAGCTCTGTGTGTTAAGAATCTAGTTCTTAACTTAGCACTATTTACTGAGGAATTTTAATCTAGCAACACGGCTACTCTGGCTTGAAACCATATCCAGTGACCTAGGTCTGTGTAATATGGCTGGAATATAGACACACCCTTAGTATACAACCTTTATTCCCTCTGGCTAGAATACAGACATGCCCTTAGTACATACTTTTTTCTTATTTTTAAAATTTATTTACATTTTTATTAATTAGAGTTTATTCACTTTGTATCCCAGCTACATCCCCCTCCCTTATCCTTTCATAATCCCTCCTTCCTTCATCTCCTCCCATGCCCCTCTCCAAGTCCACTGATAGGGGAGGTCCTACTCTCCTACCTTCTAACCATAGCCTATCAAGTCTCATCAGGACTGGCTGCATTGTCTTCCTCTGTGGCCTGGTAAGGCTGTTACCCCCTTGGTGGAAGGTGATCAAAGAGCCAGCCACTGAGTTCATGTCAGAGACAGTCCCTATTTCCTTTATTAGGGAACCCACATGTAGACTGAGCTGCCATGGGCTACATCTGTGCAGGCGTTCTTTAATCCCAAACAATGACATCTAACTGAGGAGCAAACAAAGCAACAAATCAGAGAAAGATTTGATTGAATGAGTCAGACATAGGATATGCCCAACTCTCATGAAAACAGAAAGGAGAGGCTACCTAAGAGCAGTGCAGAGAGAGAGGAATTGAGTTCAGTGAAGTTCAATTGACTGCAGTTGAGTTCAGTTGATTTTGTTCAGTTATGTTCAGTTCCATTTAGTTCATATAGTCAGTGCAGTGCAGTTCATGGAGATCAGAGGCAGTTTTTTCAAGCAGAGAAAGTTAGTGAGAAGCATTAAGAAGCCAGTTTGAATCAGGCAACTTAAAGAGGCATTTGATCCAGAACAGCTAAGTTGAACTAGCCAGCTAGAGGACAGAAAGAACTAGTAAAGGTGAGCTTATTTAACATTAATTGTCAGAGGCTGAAACATTTTAGGCCTACATTAGCAGTTGGAGGCAAGAATCTAAAGCCTTCAATGTCTAGGCTTGCAGAAGATTAGATTGTATGGATGCCTGAACCTTACAGGCCTAAGTCTACAGAGAGACAGAACAAAGATAAAAATGCTCTGGGCTCAGCCTAAGCCATGTGTTTGCAAAGCTTGGGTATGTCTCTCATCTTATGCCCTCATCTAAGGAAATAAAAACAACATTTAAAACCATTAAGAAGGAATGGACATTTTTTTTTAATTTTTATTTTATTTTTATTAAGGAGTGTAACCTGGAAAACAAACTCTGGAGGTACGGCATGGAATGCTTGCTGAGCCTCTTTGTGCCTCTTTCTAGTGTGGCTACATTGATAAATCTCCTTTATCTGTTTTCCGCTATTAGTTTACTTTAGGACAGTGGGCTGAATCTGACTTGAGGCACATGTTGTGACACCCAAGTTTAATAACAAAATATGGGCCACAAAAATGCATTTTGAGAAGTCTCTCACTCATAATGAGATGGCCCTGGGTAGAGAGTAATTTTGGAAGTTCTGAGCAGCTGTACAAGTCATTTTACTACAGAGACAACCTTCTATCTTTCTGTGTCAGCAGCATTAGCTGTGTTTTACTTTTACTTGATAATGCAGAAAAACAAGTTTGACTTTATTTTTAATTGTACAGAAATTATGACCTTTGGTAAGTCTTGCTCTGATCATTTGCAGCTCAAACCTCTGATTTCCTGATTGCCTTTTTCTTTGAAAAATCTAGGGCTCTTTTGAACTATTTGGAGCAATTGTGGTTAATTCCATCAGGTGAGACTAAGACCACTACCACAATTTTTGAGCCAAATTTGAAGCAAGCTTTATTAAATACTGGCCAGGACCATGGATACTGGCCTGGACCATACCCTTGCTTAGGATATGGTGCTGAATTACATTAGTCAGGTGTTTATAAAGGCTAAACTCTCAGAGCTATATACTTCCTGCATCCATCCAATGAGAGGAAAGCATATATTCTGACATATTTCTGGCCTATATACTTCCTTCCTATATGTGAGCAAGCATAAGTCTTGTGCAGTTGAAGCAATCAAGCTTTTACATAAACAATAGACCCCAGCATTCTAGGAAGTTATGTGTCTTTGGGCAAGTAGGACTTACAGTTTGAAGGAGTTTGGTTTTGTTTTTTTGTTTAGATCTCTTAAGCACAGTAATTTAAACTTAAAACATAGTGCTAGCAATTACATTGCCATTTGTTGACTGACTTTGTCTTTGGTGGTTCTTCTGTTGAACATTATTGGGACATTGTTAAATACAGAAACATCATAGCAGTGGAGGAGAGTGAGACTTCTCAAAGCCATTGAAAACCTGACCAAAATTCAAAGTCAGGGAATACAGAGATAGGGAGACAACACTGCCAATCTTGCAGCTGGAGGTTTCAGGGATACATGGTTAGGTCTCCTTTGTCTTCTATTCACTCTCCCCCTGCATGACTTACACATTTTTACCATTTCAGAAGGGACTTATAAGCTCTTGGGGGGATCACTGTTTTATTTCTTCAGGCTAGCAGATCTGATATTCTAGAATGAGGAATGTCTTAATGGGACAAATTCAGAATCTAACAAATGACATTTCTAGGATAGAAAGCTTATCAATTTGAAAGCTATTTTGAGCAAATCTGAAGTTCTGTTGAACTATATGTGCCACCTATCATGTGACTTGGAAAGTTTGGAGCTCTCTTGAACCACTGGAGTTTGGCTAAATCCTTTGAAATAGATAAACAAGGGTGTTGAGATCTGCTGTGAGTTACAGGACCATGAAAATACTGTCTTTATTAGATTAGTACTCCTAGGGAGAATTGTAGCTCACCAGGCTTTTATAAATTTAGGATGATTTCTGTAAGAAATAATAAATATGAATCTTTACTCTCAAAATTATAAAACTTGTGTTGAAGACAAGGAATTCAAATTTCTTTCTTTTTTATCTCCTCCACCTTGTAAGAATTTTATGCAAGTCTTATACCCCTTTTCCCAATACAACCTTTATTTATATAAGATTTATGGCTACATTCCAGGAATTTAATGCTTTGGAGAAGTGATTCTTTTCTGCTTGGAGTAGTGATGTGTTTCTCTTTCCTCCAGTTCTTCTGTGCTAATTCGTTTAAGACTAGTAATTAAATAATCTCAGGAGCTGAAAAAAAGACATTAAAATTAAAGAAAAGGACATGATTACTTTTGGTTATGGTGGTGGAGAAAGTTTATTGTAGATATGTGGGAGAGCATAGCCAGAGTCAGGCACATCTTGAAGGGTCCAGAGTGGTCATGATCTTGAAGCATGTGGAAGAGGGAAAGGGGAAAAGAGAGGGAAACCAAGTGCAGCAGTTAGGAGGCCAAAGTTACAAAAGAAGAATGAGTAACCAAAATTTCTGAATTATATAGGGCATCCATATCCTGTAACAAGTATGGGCTGAAGGATAGTGGGAGATCCTAGAGGCCATGTCTGCTTTGATATGTTAAATAGACACCTCAGCTGTTTGTTCTGGGTTTAAAACTTAATAACACAGCCTTTTGTTAATAATAAATGAATGATAAGGGAAGACAAAATTATTTATGACTACTTCCTGTTGACAGTGTCAGAGAACCAGGCCTGACTCTCTCACCCCAAAAGTCACCAGTCCCAGGAGGTAGGGAAGTAGGCCACAGGTCACCAGTTCTAGGAAGAAGACAATAAAGATCCACCCCAAGGAGTAGCCTGGATAAAACCAAATAATATTTAACCACCACCCCTAGCAATGGCTAATCAGTGAATATCTGGAATTTACCCAGGTGTTCTTTACAATAGATTGAGTAAAACAATTATGGTTTGGCCCTCCAGGCAAAAAGTTTCTTTCAGATTGCTAAATGACAATCAATCATAAAACGGTTAAGCTGGAATTTCCCAACCTTGATGTAACCCTAAATAAAAACCCTTCTCTCCCTAAGCTCTGGGGCTCTACACTGGAGAGCCACTATGTCAGTGGTGGTGTGGGCCCAAACTTGTAATAAAAGACCCTACTGCATTTGCATCAGAATCAGCTCTTTGGTGGTCTTTGGGGTCTGTGAGACTTGGGTATAACATCTTGGGGGCTTGTCAGTGATTGCCAAGACTCCCAGGACCCCCAAACCGAAGGGTCAAGGACCAGCTAATAAGTGTCTTGTCTGTGTCTGTTTGTCTGTGTCTGTCTCGGTGTTCCTCTAGTTTCTGTTTTAGACCTCAGACAAATTATGTAATCTGTGTGGTCAGCAATAGTTAGAGCAGACTCCCTGGACAACCAGGGGCAACAGCGGACCTGAAAAACGTTCCAGACCCCGTCAGAGGGGGCGGAGGTGCCCCTAAAGTTTCTGTGATCTCTGAATATCTGGATAAGGACAACACAGTTGCCCTCTTCGTGTGGCAATTTGCAGCAGTTCTACTTTTGGTTTTTCTGCTGCAGGAGCAGTGGGATCTGTAGTCTGGCTCAGTGTGTATTTTTCTGGTTGACCATCTTGTCTGTTTTTTTTGGTTTTTTTTTTTTTTTTTTTTTTTTTTTTTTGTGAGAGAGACTGATGACATGGGACAGTCTTCTAACCCCCTAGACTTAATTCTTGCACATTTCTTGGAGGCTTGAGCCATGTTACACAGGTTCTGGCAGTCACAGTTCTGAGGAGGCTCCAAGGGATGGCTACAGTATGCAGAGCCCCAGGCTTGGCACCTCTGCTGCTGCTCTTGTCTCTGGTCTGATAGAGCTTGTCAGCACCCACGTGGAATATGTTGCTGCTCTGGTTTCTGGTCTGGTGGAATGACAGGCCACCATTCCAAACTCTGGTGTATTTGGGTGGAGCCTGATATGGGGCAGGCCACCTCTAATGGAACAGGACGGAAAGCACATCTAGGGACAGGCCTCCATTTTGAGTTTTGTTTCTTTTCTTCTTCTTCCTTTCTCTTTTTGTGCAAGCATTTTATAGGTATATTCTTGTCTTGTGTTGTTTTGTGTGTGTGTGTGTGTGTGTGTGTGTGTGTGTGTGTGTGTGTTTGTGATGGTCTTAGTAGACTGTTGACCAAACAGCTGTGTCCTGTGGTGACTTTGCCTGGCCCATGCTCCCAGCACTACAAGTTGGGGAGCCTCTGGTCACCAGTGGGAGCACACCTTGGGGCAGTGCTCCCCGAGCACTTGGTGGGAAACAGCCAAGCATGGGGAAAGCATGGAGCAGGCAACACCCCAAGCTTGTCCAGGTTTTTGGGTGCACTTCTGCCTGAGCAGCTGGAAAGTTCAGTTGGGTTGGAGAAAATGGCTGGGGGAGGGATGGTGTCAGAGTCACCCATGTTGCAGAGCTATCCTCACCTCAAGGGCTGCTGCCCATGGCTGCAAACCTGGCTGCCGGGAAGGGAAATAGCAGGGGTGAACTTCCACTATGGTGGTACCCACTTCAATTCTGGGGGTCAGCATGAGAAGACAGAGGTAAGGAGGCACAGCAAGGGGGAAGCTGCATCATGTGGCAGCCCTGGCAACACTGCTAGCAAGTCCTAACTCCTCCATAGATTCAAGAGATAACAAAATGCTTGGAATTACAGCTAAATGAAGTAAGGAAAGTTTTGTCTGTCTGTTTTAAATGTATGGCCATTACATGTTTATTCCTTACTCATCCTAAATGGTTAATATGCTCTGGATGTCTTGGTTTTAGATTAACAGTTACTAGATATGTTTAAAGTTTAAATTCAAATTGTTGTTTAGAACATATGTGTGCATATATGTTTGTAACTTCTATAGAAAAACATATGTTTTTAAATAGCAACCATGTGGTCTGCTACGTGATGTGACTTTGCCATCTTGAAATTGACACACGGCATGGCATAGGGCAAAAAATAAAAAAAAAATTACAGAATGTCTTAGTCATAATGAATTCTGTTTATCATCCTATCTCCTTTTAGACTAAGAAAACAAGTCTCAATTTAAATTGGTTTTAGAGACTGAATTGTTTACACTGGTAAAATTTGGTTTTAACTTTTAAAATTATGGTTATGCTTTGTGACTTCACTCCTACAAAGGGTACTTTATTTTGACATTGCAAAAACAGATTTTTTAAAAAATGTTTGAGGTTATATACCATTTTAAAGTGTATCAGGCATTTTATATTAATATCTTTATGGATTATATTCAGGGTTGTATTTTTGAGGTATGCTGTGTAATTCAACCCTGGTTTGTGAAGGTCTATTCAGATTAACAGGTTGATTTCAAGTGTGTGCCTGGCTGCCAGTTCCCGAATGAATGGATTAATGTTGTTTCTTTCTGGCAGATAGATTTGATATGGCTAGAATAGTTCAAGTACAGTTTAAAAAATGTTCTATACTATTCTATTATGTAGTTGGTTCTAAAACTTATTTGATTACAATGGTAAAACTTGGTTACAGGAAACTGTAATTGTGCCACAGTGCTATACCATGAGAGTCAGCAACACCATCAGTGGCATCTGTTGGCTATGTTCTAAATTGCCCACCATGGCCTATGTCAATATGTGGCTGGCCACCATGTTGGTTCAGTGATAAAGAGGGTGGAGCCATGGTTCTACTGCCTTCTCAACCAAGGGCAGTCACATGACTAGCAAGCATCTTGGTTGTGGGAGAGTCATGGTACACTGCCATCTTTGTTGAGGGTGGTCAGCTATGTTCAGTTGTCTGTTTAGTGCTAAGTGCAAATTTTGTCCTTTAAACTTTTGTTGTTCAGTCTTAATAATGCAATGTGGTAGGATCAGCAAGATTTGCCAGTCTTTCTATGAACTGTATCTATGATTGAAAGTTCTGCTTTGATGTTAGTTCAGAAATATATTTAAAGTTATGCTAATGACTGTACTTGGTTACAAGATTGAGCTTTAACTAGTCTCTTGTTTATGGTTCCAAGGTTAAGCCTAGGATGGGTAACTACCTAGTTTGCCTATGTAGATCTACCTAAAATATATATGATCCTAAAACACTTATCTAAGGATATCTAAGGATATGCCGGATTTAGAGATTATAATATTCTGTTTTACAGGATGCATATTAGATCAGATAACTAAAGACAGACAAAGATTAACTCATATATGCTTGCCCTCAATCTTGTCAGAGATATGATGAATATGGCATCTAATGTATGCAGGTTATATTATGACAGAAAAGTCCCAAAATCTTGGCAATAGCTCCCCAAGGTTTCTGAGAAGATTTGGGCACAATGACATAGGACTTCAACTCTGGATTGTGGTACAACTGCATTGTGGTAAGACTGCCCCAACTGGCCCACATCTAGAGCCCAGCCTAAACTGTGGACATCTGGATAGTCACTGTTTCACATTGCTGAAGCTGAGGTGAGGTCATTCTCTCATGTTCTTCTTTTCTACAGAAACAGTCTCTCATCTTCTGGGCCTGATGGCCAGACTGCCTCTGCTTGTGATGCCATGAAACCACAGGAACCAGGTCGTGGACTGACTAGTCAATTCCATCATTCTGATTGGTACATAGATTAATTTAGGTTAGTTTATCATTCTCAGGTTTCAGATCACATTGATGGCTAAGCTTAGCTAATGATAGCTTTGCGGTCAAATAGCAGAGAGTTAGAGCCACTGTTACTTTACTAGTTGATTCATTAGCTAGTTCAAACTACTAGGTACTAGATATCTTATTTAGAAAACAAACAGGTTTGCCTTGCTCACAGGCTTCATGTTAACTGCTTGTATCTAACAGTGAATAACTGGATTAACAGATATAAAGTTTACGTAAGGTCTGAGGATATAAATGTTTAAGTAATGAGGATCTAAATAATTGAGGGACTAGGAAGATGTTTCCAAGTTGATACATAAAAGTTATAAATAAAAGCTGCTCTAAGATGGTGTTTCAAAGTTGGTAAATGCAAGAAAAAAAATGGAGGGTCTAAAAAGATGTTTTAATGTATGTGAATGCAAGTTGTAATGATATAAAAATAATTTAAGGCATATTAAAATGGGAAATATTTCAGATTTCTCTTTCCCTCTATGCTACTGTTGTACTTTCATCATAAGATTTCAAAGGTTCAGAGTTTTGACAGCAATCAACAGAGTTCTGATAAGCTAATGTAACCCTGACTGCTTACTACTCAGTCACAAGCTCGAGATAATAATTTCCCTTTGGTTGTCTTCTGGATATAGACTTAAAGGTGCTTCTCATCATACTAAAAACATCTCTGTTTAATGTGTATATCTCTGACCCAAATCCATAGCTTTTACTAGGTCTTAATGGTATGAGTCTACTCCTTCTGTCATACAGACACTTGTTAGCTGCTTTTTCTAAAGTATGTCTCTCAATACAATGGTGATACTAATATATTTCTTTTTGTAAACTGAAATTCATATAAGCTTCAGGAAATCAAAAGGTCATGAGACCTGGATCTGCCACTGTTCAAACATACCCCAGAAGAATACACTCGCCTGATTTTGAAATGCGATTTTTCCCTTGGTCTTGGGGTTTCTCACTTTTTCCAATTACTAGACAAATTTTAACTTCTGTCTCTAGTCTAAATTTGTCTTAACATATTTTTACCTATCTGAAAGACTCCATTCAGTGATCAGCTATGGATTGTGAGCTGAGGTCTGCACTTGCCGAAAGCTGAAGTAAACCAGTCCATCCAATGTGATGGCTCCTTGTCTCTTCAACTGAATCTCTAGTTAGATGGTTTTGATAAGTGCTCCATTGCCTGGCTTTTGACTAAGCTTTTAGCCTTTCTGGGTCCCCAGTATCTTCGCCCTAATATCAGCTTGAAGAAAGTTACAGAAGAAGAGAAATTCATCAGCCATTATTCTACCTAAGAGGCTGAAATGCTGAGTCAAAAGGGGCCCCCTGACATTAGCTATTATCTTGAGGACTTGCTTAGTTGGAGAAGGAACTGGTATTGCAGTACTGTCTGTACAAAGCCAGAGTTATAACAGCTTAAAGATATTCAATGTCTTGAGAACTCAATCACCCATTTAGAAAAGAATGTTGATTCCCTGGCAGAAGTAGTGTTGCAAAATAGAAGGGGCTTAGATATGCTGTTTTTACAGCAGGGCAGGCTATGTGCAGCCCTTAGAGAGGAATGGTGCTTTTATGTAAACCACTCAGGATTGATTAGGGAATTTTTAGCAAGAGTAAGAAAAAGTCTAGAGAGATACCAGAAAGAAGGAGAGGATTCCAGAGAATATCCACCCTTCTGGGACCCCTACTCATTTTGGTTTTTCTTTTTACCTTTAGGCCTTGCATTTTAAATTGCTTGGTAGGTTTTAAGAAGTAGTGATACTTCTTGTTAGTGATACAGTTAATGGTGACCAGATCCCATTATGGAAGGGTAAATGTGGGGGACACTGATGGGTCATATCTGGAAGACCTATAATTGAGCCTTCAAATGACCATAAGAAAGGGTAAATGAGAGAACAAGGCCTGACCCCCAACCCTGAAAGTTACCAGTCCCAGGAACTAGGCCATAGATCACCAATTCCAGGAAGAAGACGATAAAGATCTGCAAGCCAAGGAATAGCCTAGAGAAACCCCAGTGATATTTAACCATCATCCTTAGCAATGGCTAATCAGTGAATACCTGAAATTTACCCAGGTGTTCTTTACAACAGAGTGAGTTAAAAATCATGGTTTGGCCCTCTGGGCCAACAATTTCCTCCAGACACCTGGTATTTGCTAAATGTCAATCCATCATAAAACTGCTAAGATAGAATTCCCAAAACTTGAAGTAACCCTAAATAAAAAACCCTTCTTTTCCTGAGATCAGGGGTCTACACTAGAGAACTGCTGTATCAGTGAAGGTGTGGGCCCAGGCTCAAGCTTGTAATAAAATACCCTACTACATTTACATTGGGATCAGCTCCTTGGTGGTCTTTGGGGTCTGTGAAACTTGGGCATAATAATTGGGGCATATTAGTTAGGAACCCCCAAAGTTAGAATGTTGAACAAGTTTAGGATGAGCAGTCAATTTCACTTGCTGTCCATGATCTGCAGGACACAAAGGAATAAACTGAAGAAATCTGCAGTCTTTAATTAGTTGGAAATCTGCTGAAGTAGATAAATATTAGGGACAAACGTTAAAATTAAGGAGTCCCTGGTTTCAGCACCAAATGAATAAAAAAAAAGAATTAAAAGGAAAGGAAAGGTCATGACAGCTTTTAGGAATGGTGGAGGAGTAAGTTTATTATAGATATGTGGGCTAGCATAGCCAGAGGCAGGGACATCTGGGACAGTTCAGAGTAGTCATGACCTTGATCCATGTGAGGAGAGGAGAGAGAGGGAAACCAAGTAAAGCAGTCAGGAGGCCAAAGGTACAAAAGAGGGGTGGGTAACAAAAATTTCAGCATTTTATAGGGAAACACCTCTAAGGGAAATCCAGCCCCTGGGCTGGAGTGTTCAGCATAGAGGGTAGGTATGCCACAAACCCTGTAACAGGTAGGTACTGAAGAATGCTGGGAGAATAAATCTGGAGGCCAGGTGTGCTTTGATATATTACATAGACACCTTGGCTGCATGCCCTGTGTTTGAAACCTAACATCAGGGCCCTGCCAATGGGAAAAGACACAGTACCACCTGAGTTAGAATAAAAACTAAGTACACTTCCTAGCTCTGTGTGTTCACTCTTCCAAACACACCCTCTTGACCAAGAGTAAAGTTCTGCCTTACTCAGACACAAAAGGATTGGTGGTCACTTTCTTTGTGACCCCAAACTTATTGTCAATATTTCTAAGACAATAATGCAGCAAAAGCTAATCTTTGCCCCTCTGAATTCCCGAAGAGAAAACACTGACCTCTTTGGTTTTGTTTTTATCTCCTTTGCATTTCTTTACTTTACTCTCTCTCATTCTCTCCTCTCCTTTCTCTCCTCTCCTTTCTCTCCTCTCCCTTCTTTCTCTTCCTTCCTTCCTTCTTTCCTTCTTTCCTTCCTTCCTTCCTTAGCTCATTTTGTGCTGAAAGTTATGATTGCCATGTCTTAATAAAAAGTGTGTGTATATGTATGTGTGTGGTATCTTTGTCTATGTGAGCATGTGTGTGCATGAATTGTGTGTAAGGTCATTTTGGACTACGTAAGATCAGAAGAAGATTAAAATATTACATAAAGGTTTTCTGTGTATTTTTTAAAACTCAAGTTTAAGGATTCAGAAATTTTAAATGTAAGGAAAAAATGGTTTCTGGACCTCTATCAGACTTGAACTCTATCAAACTTATCTTAAGTACTAACTGATGTGTTAATTTAAGCTTACTCCTTAAAATGATTTGGATGTGGTGCTTTCAAATATTTATTTTCAAGATACAAATTAAAGAAATAATATCTGATTTTTAAAAAGCTGCTCTTATGGAGGACCCATGTTTAATTCCTAGCACTCGCACTGTTGTTCAAAAATCATGTGTAACTCCAGTCCCAGTAAATATAATACCCTCTTCTGGTCTTTGAAGGCACTGCATGCAGTGGTGCACATACATACTGCAAGAAAAACATACATGTACATAAAATAATAAAATTATTTTTTATAAAGTTAAAAAATTATGAGGTATATTAGATTTATGAGGTAGTGTGAAAAGACAGTAGGCAGAAAGGGTCAGGAATCTCACCTTCAACAGATGGGATTGTGTGTGTGTGTGTGTGTGTGTGTGTGTGTGTGTGTGTGTGTGTGTGTGCGTGTGTGTCAAAGCATAGTAAGGAGTGTCCTCTCTGCTTCAGGAAATTGAAAGGTTTGCCCAGGAAAAAAAAGCTGGTTGGCATACTTTATAGGAACAGAGTAAGGAAGCAGCTTAAGAATGAGGAAACTGTTACAGTCTGAAGTCTCTCCTTCCTGAGATTGTTTGCCCAAGGTGAGACAGTCTATCCTTCTGGGATGACCAATAATAGTTGAATAAGGTCACCTGTTAGCTCTAAGTGTTAAGATTTTGGAACAAAACCTGCTTCTGGGTTGCCTAGCAACTTATGATGTCATCATGTGTCCCTGGCCAGGTGGCCACACCTGGAAGGCATGGTTACCTTGCCCCTTAAAGGGACCAGCTGGCCATGTGGTCTCTCTCTTGGTCTCTTCTCTCTTGGTCCTTCCTCTCTATCAGGGTGCCCCCCCTTTCTGTTCCCCCTTCTCTCTCTTTCCCTCTCTCTTTCTTTCCCCTATCATGTCCTACTCTCCCTGCTCTCTCCTCTATCTCTCTCTCCATATCCACCTAATAAACATCTTTTATATATAAGATCTGTCATACGCCTAATCGTCTTTATTTAATTATTTTGTCCCATAACCTTACACTAAGAATCCTGTTTTACAACTGAGATAACCTAAAGGCAGGTAAAACTATCTTTTCACTAAGTGCTCAAAAATTTACACTCTTTTCTGCTAGATAAATTTAAAATGTAAAAAAAATTAAAGGATCAATGTAATGAAAATTTCAGTTTCTTTAAAAATCTGGTTATGATATGTAAATGTGTTTTTGTTTTAATCCCAAGTATGGGATTTTAGTTTGGGCTTTAGTTTGTCTACAGCTGATAATTGCCTCCTGAGGAATATCGTCTTTGCCAGCTGATAACAGCCTGTCATGTGGAGCAGGGAGAGGGTTCTGGTCTAGGGCTCTGAGGATATAAATAGAAGAGCCAGGAAAGAGAAAGTGTAGTGGTTGGTGAGTGGCAGTTTGGAGAGACCTGAGATGCTTTGTGGCACAGCAGCTTGGAGGAGGCAAACAGAGAAGAATGCTTGCTGCTTTTGTTGTTGACAGAGAATTGGTATATCCCTAAAAGAACCCATCGACCCTAAACATCTGGAAAAAGCAAAAGCGTCTTCTCTCCTCACTATCCTTCTCTCTCTTTCCAAGAGCTAAAGGGTTGGTAAAAGGCAGAGGCTTTAAGGAACCCCCAAAAAAGTAGCATTTAGGTTGAGTACAACAAGGATTGGGAGGGAAAGAGGGAGAGGGCTACAGCTGGGATACAAGTGAATGTATAAAAGTATTTAAAAATAAAAAAAAATATTAAAAATAAATAAATAAAATTAGTACAACAGACCAGTTTCAGGATTGACCTGTATACAAAGATACTTTTTGGCTTGGTGTTAGTATTTAGCAGCAGAGTACTTTGGTGGATGAGAGACAAAGAATGCCAGTGCCACAGAAGACAGCATGCTGTACAACAGATCTTGTGCAAGAGATTTATTGAGGGTGGGGGTGGGCTATAGGTCATCTCAGAGTGGGGACATGGGAAAGGGACTGTGGCATACAGAAAGACAGACAGACAGAACAAGAGAATGAGAGCAAGGGCAAGAAAGAAATCAAGAGAGCAATCTGTGATGGCAGGGACCTTTTAAAGAGTACAAGTGCCACATTGGGAAAATACGAAATGTGTAGCAACAGTGGACGTGTGTCTCATTTGTCTGTAGAGGGTGATGATGTGCGTTCTAGTAATGAGTCCCTGAGGAAGGGTAGGGTAGTACCTGATTTCTAGTTCTTGGTTCATTTAATATGTTCATAAATTGACAAATTTAAGATGGGTAACTTTGGCATTGGATTAACAGCTAAAATTATATTAAATATGTTAATATATTTCTGGAATTTTCTTTTCTTGTTTCTTAGTTTACTTTTGTTGAGAACCATTTAGGTTATTTTGTTGTTGTTTGTTTTGATTTTTGTTTGTTTTGTTTTTTTAAAGGGCAAAAACCAGGGCCTAGAGATCTTACTAACCTTCTCCTCTACCAAAACAAATCACAAGATCATAATTGGTAAAGGTAATAGTTATGTCTGGGCTTGGGAACATTGTGTAGAAACATATGCGACACAGAAAAGCCAACTTTTTAAATTTTAAAAGCCCCCACTTTTTAAATTGGAAACGGTTTCCTGAGCTTTTAAGAGGCAATAGACAAAAGCATTTTTACACTCAGTAGGTTTCTTCTTTGGTAGAAGTTCCTTGAATGATGGAGGCTTGCTCTGAATCTTGTGGAGTTTTTCAGGTTGTTGTAAAATCTTGAATCTGTATTAACATATTCATTTGCAAAGGGAGAGGTTTCAAGAAAGAGCAGCAAGTGAGGAAACATTAGTTTACAAGTAAATAAATGTCTTAGGTGAGGAGGGGTGAGGAGGCAAGGTTTTGTTACCTTATATATCAATGCTTAGCTAAAGAAACCTACTTGCTGCCTGGGGAGACACAGCTCCTCTGTAAATTCATGTGATGCTTATCAGTTTAGTCTTCCTTATTACTTAAAAATTTCATAAATATACCCAGTATCAGAACAGACATTGCCCTTTGGGTCGGTATCCAAATCCATTATGAAGACTATTTTTTTAAGTTAGGATTTTTGTTTTTGTTTTTCGACAAGCTCTCAAAAGGAGAGATAAGCTAAACAGTAACTGGTAAACACGCACATTGAAGGAAAGAACAAAACGGATTGGTAGAAATGTATACAGTAAAATAACTAGGATTCAAATTAATATCATTTACAAATGGGTAATGTTAGATTTAGATTTTGTGTTCATTGTGTAGCAGCTACAATTCTGACAAAATTTTTGACAAAATCAACCATCCTAGAGGCTGGTCCTGTTAGCAAATTGAGTATGTCAAAACATTTCAGGATATCCAGAAATGCGAAAGATCTGAAGTGTTATCTTGTGTCTGTAGAAGTGCACATCTGTTGCAATCCTATCTGTAGAAACACACTTTTGTAGGAATGTATTGTGACTTTTCCATTTAAAAACTCCTGCTGGCTCCATCCAGGGCTCAAATGAAACTGGTCTCAAATACAACCAAAAGGGCTATGGTGAGCTGAACCTTAAATAAAATTAAGCTGATAAAATCTTGACAGATTTTGTGTTAGCATTTAGGCAGCCTGCTTCTGGGTTACCTAGCAATCTATGATGTCATCATATGTGCCCTGCCAGGTAGCCACACCTGGCAGGCATGGTTCAGTGTCTCCATAAAAGGACCAATTGGCCACTTTGTCTCTCTTGCCCTATTGCTCTTTTACTCTCTTGCTCTCCTGCTCTCTCCCCTTTTTCTCTGGGTGGGGGCACCCTCCTTTTCCTCATCATATCTCACTCTCTCCTCTCGCTCTTCATCTATTTCCAGTAAACCTCTTTCATATAAAATCTGTGCACATCATCATTTCATTGGTCCTAATATTGGTGTTTTGGGCTGGGAAGGGCTCTCCTGGTAGCACCTGGCCTGGTCACACCGGGAACCCTTATTCGGACCATGATGCCTGCAACAGATTTTTCTTCTGTTCTACCTATCCCTAAACAACACCCAAACACATACTCAACATTTTCTCTCAACTGACCTGCCCTTATCGCTCATACATGTCTCTCTGCTTGTGGCCTGCGAGACATGGCATCCTGCTATGTGCTCCCAGCACCCGGGACAAGATGGACACTCACGCTGTGCCAAAATAAGCTTAGGGAAACTAAAACACACACCAGACACAGAAACTGCCACTTCAGACACAGACACAGCCTTCCTTTAAACTATTGCTGTTAGGTAAGCAATTGCTGGGAACCCTGCACACACACAGATGGCTTTAAATTGCATTGCTGCCTCAGGCCCCATGGACTAGGTTTTAAATCTCTCAATGAATGCGTGCTTCAGGAGGCTCACTTCCAGCAGAAGGTTTTCAGTTGTGCAGACTTCCAATCTGCCATGCCAAGTGTGCACAGAGTTTCTAACTGGTCTGGGACAGCCATATCACCAGCAAGCACCTAGTCTCTCTGTGAGGCCATAGTTGCATACTACACATGGCAAGCCGCCATGTTAGTTTTAGAATAGAGAAGGCCCAGCATGTGCTTTGCCCCTCCTCCACTCCTGCAAAACTCCAAGCTGAGCATTCTAAACACTGGGTCTCAAAATTTTTCTGACATCTAAGCCCCTACTTCCCAGCTTTAAAAAATCTTTTCTTCCTGATTCCTGTACACTCTTCTCTTAATATTTTTAAATGCTATAAATTCATATCTATCGAGTTATATAATTTTCTCATTGGGTTTACATTTATAAGACTTCCCTAGTCATAACTGTTTGTTTCATCTCCTTTTATGTACCCGCCTGTGGGACTAGTAATTTGTGGGGTCTTCGAAGAGGACCAGGCCTGAAAGAAAAACGGGCGAGAGAGAAGAACGGACTCAAGCAAATGTGCACTTGTCAAGAGTCAAATTTTATTGAACCGAAGCAGGCTTTTAAGGCCAACCTTAGATAGGGGCGGGGTGAGGGAGGAGTGAAGGTAGAAAATCACAGAACAGAACCTTTTTACTCAGAGAAGGGGAGGGTAGAAAAGCACAGTGTAGAAGCTTTTTACTCAGGGAGGGGCAGGGTGGAAGTTACAAAACCTTCTTGGCCCGGGGCCTGGAACACTTCGAGGTTATTTTGAGAAGTCATGATACAGTTAGCACATTTCTGCAACTGCCAAGCAGGATGTTGGTCAACCAGGTACAGCAGGGTGGGGGGAATGAGAAAAGGTCAGAAATTTCTCAGGGCTTGTCTCCAACACTTTTAGACTAAAAGCAACAAGTCTCACATTAAATGGATATGAATTTTTATATAAATTTAAAGTTATATTTTTACAACATGCTATATGCTATATATGATTCAACCCTGGTTCAAAATAATTTTTTATAATGCAGAAATTTCAAGGTTATAAAGGTCTATTGAAATTAAGCTAATTTAAAATTGTATATCTATATTCCTATGTCTTTATCAATTTTTAAATTAATGAATGAATGCTATTTTTCCTGCCACGAGTTGCCTGTGGTCTAGATTCACCACTAGGCTTTCTGGTTAATAGGTTTGGTATAATAAATTCAAATGTACTTTTAAAAGTGCTTTATACTATTCTACTATATTGTTGGTTTTAAAACTTGGGGATTACTAAATAAACATTTTTTTCCTAGATACTCTTAAACTATATGATGTAATTCTAAGAATACTCTAAATTAAGATCTATTAATTTTAGAGACAATTATTTATATTAAAACTTGGTCATTATGCTATATCTTCACTATCAAGGTTAAAATATGCTTGGTCTTAATTTCTAAATATTATACCACTATTAATCTACAGTATAGCTTTAGACTTTTATAAGCTATAAACTTTTTATATACTAAATCATAAAGGAAACTGTTATTCTCTCACTTTAATAGATTATATTTATGACTTTTAAGGCTCCAACTTAATAGGGATGAGAGCTAAAGTCCTAATATTTAATGACTAACAAATGAAAATTAATAGTTCAGTCAGCTTATAGATGATCAAGTCCTTTTATTTTATTTTATTTTATTTTTTTATTAATTATACTTTATTCATTTTGTATCCCCCCATAAGCCCCTCCCTCCTCCCCTCCCAATCCCCCCCTCCCTCCCCTTTCTGCATGCATGCCCCTTCCCAAGTCCACTGATAGGGGAGGTTCTCCTCTCCTTTCTGATCTTAGTCTATCAGTTCTCATCAAAAGTGGCTGCATTGTCCTCTACTGTGGCCTGGTAAGGCTGCTCCCCCTTCAGGGGGAGGTGATCGAAGAGCAGGCCAATCAGATTGATGATCAAGTCCTTTAACATGTTCAAAAACATATTTATAATTCTATAGATGGAAACATGGCCACACTGCCATTTTTAATTAACAGCTGAGGATGGTCCCTGAGTCACCATACAGGAGTTGGTAAAAATGATAAGAAAGGAGACTTCCTGATAGGCTCATCTACAGCAAAAACTATACTCCAGACCTTGAATGTGCTCTGATGCTGTTGGCATTCCCTCACGGAAACAACAGGTCTGCAATGCCCTATCCTGCCGATGTATAGCCTAAAGTCAACTCCACCAGGTAGCTATTTCAAATGCAGCCAAAGGGGACACTGGTGCCACCGGCTGCCTCAAGAAGCCATACTGTCTGCTTGCAGACTGACTTTTGAAAGTAAAACTGCTCCCATGCAGGCTTGTCCTCTATTCCCAGCCATAGAGGCTCAACCAGCACATGAACAATAGACCCTTCCAGCCTTTAAGCTCCTTGGCCTGGTGGAGGACAAATGGCTCCTAGATTCAGCATCCTCCACCACCATCTTCCAGCCCACTGTAACATTGCAGGTCTGTTTTGACCTCACACGGGGACCCCAAGGACATATTGCCAACTTCTGTCTTGTGAGACTTCAGAAGGCTACTCAATTCTCTTCATATTCAGAAGACCAGACCTCAAGCCTGAGTCCTAGAGCTGCTATTGTCAGGCCTAGACAAAATATGCCTTGTTGCCAGACTCAAGAAACAGGCCTCAGATGTAACCTTTTACAATTTCTTTTGCTAAAGGAAAAAAAAATGTTCACAGCAGTCTCACCTATGTTGCATAGTAAATAATTAGATACAAAGCCTAAGTAAAAGATTGTTTAAGAGTCTATGAACGTATTTAAAGGTTAATAAATGCAAGTTATAAAGGTTTCAAGGGTTAAGATGATTTAAAGTATCCTAAATAGGTAAAAGTGTTTAATATTTCCTCCTGTTGCTTTACTACTCTTATATTGACTGTCCAGAGCTTTGACCTTTATCAACAGAGCTCTGATTTATTAATGCAGCTCTAATAAAAAACATTGCACCATACCACCCACTCTCATGGTTCCAAGCTAAAAATTTCAAATCTTCTTTAGTTTGTCTTTTAAGCATAAACTTAAAAAAATGGTTTTTCATTGTGCTAGACTTATATACATAAGTCTCTTCTGAATATAGAGGAAAAAGACCCTCTTCCATAATGTGTAATCATACTAAAAGTTAAGATCAAATGAGTTTTTTTCCCTTCTACTTTACAAAAGGCTTCTGCCTTTTCAAAGCTCACCTTAAAAAATATTTATGCTGTTAAAACAAATGTGTATGTCTACTGCCTTTTTCCATAATGTATATATTTCACTACAAATTACAATTATCATGCTAACATGTCTAAAGTTTTATCTCCTTTGTAAAACTTAAAAGGAATTCCTGTAAGCTGCAAAAAATCCACCTGAATTCACCTCTGAAGTCAATTGGGCTCCAGATAAATCCTGCACTTATTGCCTATATCGGAGGGTGGGATTCCTCCCCTTTCCCTGGTTTTAGGAATGCCCTTTCCTGCATACTCAATTGCTACATTCCTACAACCAACACCAGGCAACTGGTGAGCCTTCCCTTCTGGTTGTTGTAAACACTTCCTACTGCTCTTGTCAAACTACATCCAAATACTTCATCTAGGACCTTCTTATCCTTCGGTAAGACTTTCCCTCTACCAACACAGCTTCACTCCTTTTCCCCTCTAGCTCATCTACAAGATCTTAGCTAAGTAAACCATGTCTGCTATGGGCAAATGTGCCCTTACTCTCTGGCCAATGCTGAGGAACTATTGGAACAGACTGTACCATATTACTCTAGTGAGCCAAACCTTGCTCTTGGGAAGCCTTGAAAGGTCACTGATTCCTACCTACCCAACGGGAATAGTCCATTCATCCATTCCTCCAGATTCTCCTCTGGGATGTCTTCTACAGAATTTCAGGTTTCTACACCTAGCACCTGCTTTAAAAACCTCCAATCTTACACACTTCTGTAATCAAACTTGACTTCAATTTCCTTAGATGACAGATCCAAAGCAACATGTTTTTAATTACTGCCAATGATTGGGAAAATGGAATCTCCCAGGTAAATGGAGGTTCCCATGTTCAAGACTCTTTGATCCAAGCTTTTCACCTCTGTTTGCGCTCTCAAACTCTCAAACTTTTTAAACATACACCTAAAGAAATTTTCTGTACAACCTACTTAATTTTGTATATATATATATATATATATATATATATATATATATATATATATATATATATATAATACCCGGCCAGCCCCAGGTTTTTCCTACATCCACTACAGCTCCAAAGCAGCTTGCACAAGTGTTCCAGTCTGACATCACAGCCTTCCATCAAGCTGGACCTGCACTTTCCCTTCCAGCCATGGATGTTCTCACAGACCTTGGACAGCATCAAAACAGCCTGTTCTTCCTGGACTTGGCCAGCATTTCAGCCTTTTGACCTCTCTACAGCACCCTCCCAATGTCAGCAGGAAGTAGCCAGAAGAGAATCTCCACCAGTTATTCACTTATCATTAGAAAAATGCTGGAATGGTGTGCCTCAGGCCCAGGACAAGTAGCTCCAGGTTCTCCCAGTATTCCTCAGTCCCTACCTGCTGCCTTGCATAGCTGGGAACTTTCAACTGGCAACCCTCTACTCTAAACTTTCCAGTGCAGGGGCTTCCCCTCCTCCTCTAGACCATATAATCTCGATATTTTGTTGCTATTATTTCTCTCTCTCTCTCTCTCTCTCTCTCTCTCTCTCTCTCTCTCTCTCTCTCTCTCCCTTGCATGGCAACCAAGACCTGTTTCCAGGGAACCTAAATTTATATACATTAACTTGCCTTACATGAGAAGCAGCCTAAGCTCCTCATTTTTTTTAGCTATAGAAAAAGGGAAGAATGTTAGTATTTAGGCAGCCTGCTTCTGGGTTGCCTAGCAACCTATGATGTCCTCATGTGTCACATGCCAGGTAGCCACACCTGGCAGACGTGGCTCAGTTGCTCCATAAAAGGATCAATACGCCACTTTGTATTTCTCTCTTGCTCTCTTGCTCTCTTGTCCTTTTATTCTCCTGCTCTCCTGCTCTCTCCCCTTTCTCTATTGGGGGGAACCCCCTCTCTTTCCCCATAATGTCTCGCTCTCTCCTTCTCCATCTCTCTTCATCTTCATCTAATAAACCTCTTTCATGTAAAATCTGTGCACATCATCTTTTCATTGGTCCTAACAATCTGGGTGGCCCTTTGGTGTTTTCAAACTCTATAACATTTTAATTATTAAACTCAATATTCATAGATATACCTCTATACAATATGTCCTGTAGCAGACAAACACAGCATGAATAAAATACTATTGTAACTTTAGTTCAGTTTTGGATGGATGGATGGATGGATGGATGGATGAATAGACAGATTTTCTGATATATAAATATCAGTCCAATAACATACATTTTCAGAACTAAAATTTAGCGCTTGCAAAACATTTTCATCTACCATTAAGTTGTGACAGACCTCTGCGGGAAACTGGTAACAACTAGCAATTTGGATAGTATAGTTGAATTTTTTTATAAGTTTTATTTTTTATATTAATCATAGGTTATTTACTTTGTATCCCAGCCATAGCCCCCTCTTTCCTTCCCTCCCAATACCACCCTTTCTCCTTCATCTCCTCCCTGCCCCTTTCCAAGTCCACTAAAAGGGAGGTCCTCCTCCACTTCCATCTGATCCAAGCTTATCAGGTATCTTCAGGACTGGCTGCAATGTCCTCCTCTGTGGCCTAGGAAGGCTTTTCCTCCCTCCAGGGGAAGGGAGAGGTCAAAGAGCCAGCCATTGAGTTCATGTCAGAAATAGTCCTTGTTCCCCTTAATAGAGTACCCACTTGGGTACTGAACTGCCATGGACTACATCTGAGCAAGGGTTCTAGGTTATATCCACACATGGTCCTTGGTTGGAGATACAGTCTCATAGAAGACCCCTGTACTCTGATATATTTGGTCCTGTGGAGCTCCTGTCCTCTCCAGGTCATACTAACTCCCCCTTCTTTCATATGATTCCCTGCACTCTGCTGAAGTTTTGGTTATGAATCTCAGCATCTGCTTTGATCACTGCTAGGCAGAGTCTTTCAGAGGCCCTCTGCATTAGGCGCCTGTCCTGTTAATAGTTTTCTCCTACTTCCAATGTCCATCCCACTTGTCTTTCTAAGTGAAGATTGGTCCTCCTTCTTGTTTAGCTTCTTTAGGTGTACATATTTTAGTATGTTTATTCTATCTTATAGGTCGAATTGAATTTTTAATGACACTGGTAATTATGTTACAAGCAACTCATGATTTGATTTTCTTCCTTTCATGATACAAACCTGCCACATCCTTGAACAGACTGAGTCCTAGAACCATGACTGACAATAAGGGATAATGAAGCAAGGACAGACACACTGACATACACAGTATAGCAGGGATCAGGTAGTCTGCCATAGCAACCTGGAACCTTAGAGTGTTGATTGTACACAGTTCAATAAGGAGCCAAGGTTGTTGCATACAGCTTAACAAGGAGGCAGGGTTATTACATACAGTTAAACAAAGATAGCTATTATAGACAACTGAATAAAGAGGTATGCTTACCTAATTTTGTTTGGAGCAGTATCTGTAAGGGAAAAATCTTCAGAATATGAACATTTAGGGTGCATGTGAGCAAAAAGCTACAGGGGACATTTTCTGCACATATTCTCAACATTTAAACTTAGACCAGAGGAAGGCTTTGCCACCCCTCCTAGTTGATAGTAAGGGGATACTAAAAATGTGTAATTTAAGTACTAATATTTAAAGTTGCTTTCCATTTTCCTATTAGCTATTTAGGATTAATAGTCCTCAAGTAATGTTCCTACACTTCTCATACTGAAACATTCCCTTCATATTACTTAATGTTTTATGCCAACAGTATGTGCTTGGAGACTACCATGAGGTTTCTGATTTCTGCCTTAAAAAATGGATAGATTATATAAGATTCTCTTGGGTATTCACCCTATGTTGTGAGTGCTTGTCAGAGAGTCTGCTGCATATTTTAACAACATACCAGTCACCCTTCGCTATGTGTGAGATTCCTCCAAAGAAATGCCTGTGTGTGCAAGCAGTATAGTCTAATAGATGACTTTGCTTCTGCTTATGAAGGATCTCTTTGGGGGTATAGATTCAACTACTACAGAAAAAAAAGGCTACCATTTATTGACTTGATATAATATTACCTGTATTATCAATGCCATCAATAATATCTGAGACTCCTTTACAAAAGGAAAAAAGGTGTGGCACATACAAAAATAATATGCTATCAGCCATGCACCTTCTAATAAAGCCCATGGGCTTAGCATATTTTAGAGACTGAGTAATGAGGATGCTGGAGGAGCAAAACGAAAAGAGGAGAGGCATTGGAAGAATGTTCAATAATGCATTTACACAGATCCACAGACTGGAAACTCTCAAACACTATGATTCAAATTAAAAATATGCTAAGCAAAAGAAATTAATTATTAACAAAGTCAAGGCAGCACAGGATGCAAAAGATTAGTGACTTCAATTTAAAAGTTAAAAAAAAATTACAAATAAACTACACCCATAATGTAAGAAGAGGATGCAGTTGTATAATTTCATAGCTCCTGTAAAACTACCCCACTGAGAGCCTAGATTTCTGTACATTGTCCCCCCACTTTCCTCTGAAAAACCATAATGTATTTGTCATTATTGCTGGTAAGTCATAAATTTTTAATCTTCATTTCTGTTTTTGAACATTCAAGGAATCCCTTCCCAGGAAAGTAGAATGAAGTCCATTATTACATGATAGAATACTCAAAAAAGCCATATTCAAATTATTTTACTGAAGGAAATTAATTTTAGTTGCATCATGTTGGAGTAAAACTTTGAAGAACCAGATCATAGGTTCTAGTATTTAATAGTAGATAGATAGATAGATAGATAGATAGATAGATAGATAGATAGATAGATAGTCACAGTGAAACTTGTTTGGTACTCACTTAACAAACGCACGACACACCTGTCTTTGGTCAATATTATCATTGAATATACTCATTACACATTGTATGCATGTACATAAATGTTCACAATTACTGGGTATAAAATAATAAAATATAATCATACAAAAAGATGAATGAAATAGCTACTAAATTCAATACAAATGTCTTTATGTTTATTTATTGAGTATTTTCGTGTATGTATGATTTTTGCCTGAGTAAATATATGTCTTTGAATGCAGGTGCAGACATGCCACTAAGTGAATGTATGTGGAGTTCATTAAGAAAACACTCAGAAATTTTTTTCCTGCTAACTTGTAGAAACTGGTAATGGTAACTTGGGTTACCAGGCCTTCACAAAATACCTCTACCCACAAATTCATCTCTGTGGTCTTCTTCATTCATGGTATTTTTTAATACTAATTCTAAAAATTATTTTATTTTCTGTGTATGGATGTTTTGCTTGTGCGTATATTTGTGCACCATGTGTGTGCTAGTTATACAACTGATATCAGAGCTCAGACAAGACAGGAGTAAGATATTAGATTATTCCAGCCCCCAACCTTAGAACCAACCTAGCTGATACTACATTATTAAAGATAAGTAGTACCCACTAGGTAAGGTCCAAATTCAAGATAAATAAGTAAAATAAACATTTTCACTGTTTACACTACTACACATCATGACACATGTTTTTGTTGCTGTTGTTATTTTTACAGGTATATGAATAACCTGGACAGGATTTGAGAACAAGCAAGCCAATGACTCCCATGGTAGCCTTCTCATTTTCTCATTTGTGCGTCACTTAACATTGAAAGTCTTAGACAAAGCCAATCACACAAAATATTATGGTCATTTGAAATATTTATTGGCCAGTATTACTGGCAGTAAAACCAATTTCTCAACTCATTAATCCTATTATTCTTCTGAAGCATGAGGAATAATTCATAGATGTTATCTCTCATTAGAATCATTCTCATATTGAGATGTCGGCAGAGCTTAGCTTCCTCCTATGAAATATAAAATTCCAGGCTTTACTTACATATGTGAAATTTAATTTTATTTGCTATTATTTACAACCAACCTGAACTAAATAAACTTCAGCATGGTAGAGAAATACTTATCTGTCTGAACAGTTTGTATCTATCAGAAATTAATTTGATAACTATCCCCAGTATTTCACATGTATACCAGTAGCAGAGATGGGGAAAAGATAAATTAAAAGGAGGTTAATAAAAAGAGGTAATAAAAGAAGCATAGTGGGAGATAAATAAAGAAAAAAACATGAAAGGTGGAAAAGAAAAGTCATTTACTGTCTTTGTAGCTAATTTTTCCCCTGAATAAAATATTTGAGTTACAACATATGATTAAATATGTGGAGAGCTGCTTGTATGACAGGCTGTTTATTATTGAGTTTTCAGAAAAACAAACAAACAAACAAACATGTTTTCATACTGGCCTTCACCTTGAGATAGAGATAAGCAGGATGTTTTGCCAAGCTCCTTCAACTTGTTTGTGTGAATATCATACAGAGAGCTGGTCAAGGTAAACAAGTTTGAATTCTTGATAAATCCCTTCATAGTATTGAAGTACTTTGCTCTGACTAAAGAAAGGAATTGTTGAATAAACCAGGCTGTGGCAGTTTTTACTGACAGCCCTCTCAAGCTGATCCTGTGTGCCTTGTATTAATGTTTTTTTGTTTTGTTTTGTTTTATAATCCTCACTACCCACTCAAGAACTGTTTGATTCTACTGGGGGGCTCCAGCATCAAAGATCTTTAAGTTTGAATACAATATTAAAATTTTTATCTCCTATAGAATTTTCTCTTACTCTAATGACTATGTATTTTGAAGCTGCAATTATTCATAGAGATAAAACATATATTAGAATTACAAAGCTGGCATAAAATAACTGGTCCTAGGCTGATAATCTCACACTTGTCTTAGGCTGATAACCCCACACACTGAGAATCTTAGAGCTATAAAGGAGAATAGCTGCCAACTATATTTGTTTTATTTGATTTGTACTCATCTAAGAAATGAAGTTTCTTTCTTTCTTTTCTAAAATTTAATTGAGGAAATGATCCCCTAATATGGATAATTTAAATTTATTAGTGTACACTCTTTTGTGATAAGAATTTTTATTTTATTTATTTATTCACTTTATATCCCTATTGCAGCCCCCTCCCTCTTCTCTTCCCTAACCCTCCTTTTGTCCTTCCTCCCCTATCCACTCCTCCCTTCTTCTTAGAAAAGGTGAGACCCTCCTCCAATCGGCCCAGCATATCAAATCGCATCAGGACTAAGTTTGCATCTTCTTCCACTGAGGCCCAACAAAGCAGCCCAGCTATGGAAGAATCCAAAAGCAGGCAACAGAGTCCATGTCAGAGACAACCCTTGCTCTAATTGTTATTTGATCCACATGAAGAACAAGTTGCTCATAAGCACCATGTTTAGGGGACCTTGGTCCAGTCAAAGCATACACTGGTTGGTGGTTTAGACTCTGTTAAGTCCTCATAGACCTAGGTTAGTTGACGCTGTTGGTCTTTTTGTGGGGATCTTGTCCCCTCCAGGTCCTTCTATCCTTCTACCAACACTTCCCACGACTCTCTGAGCTCTTTCTGATGTTTAGCTATGGGTCTCTGCATCTGTTTCAATTCACTGCTGGGTGGAGCCTCTCAGAGGACAGCCATGTTAGGCTCCCATCTGCAGTCATAGCAGTGCATCATTAATAATGTCAGTGGTTGGCTCTCTCCGCTGTGGTGGGTCTCAAGTTGGGCCAATCATTGTTTGGACCTTCCTTCAATCTCTGTTCCATCTTTATCCCTGCACACCTTCTTGTCAGTGTAAATCGTGGGTTGAAGTTTTAATGGGTAGGCTGGAGTCCCACTCTCTCCACTGGAATTCCTGCTGAGTTACAGGAAGTGGCCACTTCAGTCTATATATCCCCTCCTGCTAGGAGTCTCAGAGTCACTGCCTTATCCTCCCAGGAACCTATCCTGTCCCAGGTCTCCAGCTTGTCACAGAGATTCGCCGCAAATTGGTGTTCCTTCTCTCTTTCAGCTTTCTCACCTCCTACCCGTGCTCTCCCCAACCTGATCCACAACCTCTCTTCCCTTTCCACTCCCTCTCCCACACAGTTCTCTCTTCATCCAATTCTCGTGTATATTTTATTTCCCCTTCTGAGTGACATTCAAGCATCCTCCCTTGGATACCACCTACAACAGGCTTGCTCTCCTCCATCAATCCCTAGTTAAGAAAATGCTTGACAGCTGGGATCTCAAGGTGGCATTTTCTCAATTAAGGTCAGTCCATTCAAATAACTTTAGTTTGTGTGTCAAGTTAACATAAGACTAACCAGCAAAATTGGTACAGGGTTACTTACAGTAATGTGACTGACTCAAAGGTAGGTATACCTCTCAGTTCTCCCCTCCCCCAAGCCTTCTCCAACTCAGTTCCTTCCCTCCATCTACTTCAGATGTTTATTTTATTTTCTATTCTTAGTGAGATTTAAGTGTCATCCCTTGGGCCCTCCTTGTTACTTAGCTTCTTTGGCTCTGTGGATTATAGTATGGTTGTTTTGCACTTTGTAGCAAATATCCCCTTATAAGTGAGTACATACCAAGTGTGTCTTTCTGAGTCACATGGTCTGGGTTCCCTTACTCAGAACAATATTTTCTATTTCCATCCATTGCCTTTAAATTTCATGATTTCCTTGTTTTTAATAGCTGAGTAGTGTTCCATTGCATAAATGTACCACATTTTCTTTACCGATTCTTTGGCTGAAGGACATGTAGGTTGTTTCCAGTTTCTGGCTATTACAAATAATGCTGCTATAAACATAGTTGAGAAAATGTCCTACGTTCTATGGTGGAGCATCTTTTGGGTATATGCCCAGGAATGCTATAGATGGATCTTGAGGTAGCACTATTCCCAATTTTCTGAGAAAGTACCAGATTGATTTCCAGAGTATGAGTTTGCACTCCCACCAGCAATGGAGTGCTCCACATCCTCCCTTGTTCCATTGCTCCACATCCTCACCAGCATGTGCTATTCTTGAATTTTTAATCTTGGCCATTCTGATGGGTGAAAAATAGAATCTCAGAATCATTTTGATTTGCACTTCCCTAGTGGCTACGGAGTTCAGCATTTCCTTAAGTGTTTCTCAGACTTTGATCCACTTGGACTTAAGGTTTGTGCAGGGTAATAAATATGCATCTGTTTACATACTTCTATAAGCAGACATCTGGTTAGACCAGCTCCATTTTATGAAGATGCTTTCTCTTTTCCATTGTGTAGTTTGGGCTTCTTTGTCTAAAATCAGGTATCTGTAGGTATGTGGGTTTATTTCTGGATTTTCAATTCAATTCCATTGATCATCCTATCTGTTTTTATACCAATACCATGCATTTTTTAAAATTACATTGTGATGTAGTATAGCTTGAGATAAGGGATGGTAATACCTCCAGAAATTCTTTTGTTGTACAGAATTGTTTTTAGCTATTCTGAGTTTGTTATTTTCCCATATGAAGTTGAGGATTCCTCTTTCGAGGTCTGTAAAGATTTGAGTTGGTATTTTGATGGGAATTGCATTGAATCTGTAGATTGCTTTTGGTAAGATGGTCATTTTTACTATAGTAATCGTACCGATTCATGAGCATGGGAGATCTTTTCATCTTCAGCTATATTATCAATTTCTCTCTTCAGAGACCTGAAGTTTTGTCATACAGGTCTTCTCACTTGCCTGGTTAGAGTTACACCAAGATATTTTATATTGTTTTTGGCTATTGTGAAGGGTGTTTCCATAATTTATTTCACAGCACATTATTATTTGTATAAAGGAGAGCTACTGAATTTTTGGAGTTAATTTTGTATACAACCACTTTACTGAAGGTGTTTATCAACTGTAGTCGTTCTCTAGTTATACTTTTGGGGGTCACTTAGGTATACTATCATATCATTTGCAAAGAGCAATACTTTGACCTCTTCCTTTCCAGTTTGTATTCTCTTGATCTATGTTAGTTGTCTTATCGCTCTGGCTAGGACTTCAAGTATATTGAAGAGATAGGGAGAGAGTTGACAGCCTTCTCTGTGATTTCAGTGGGATTAGCTTAAATTTTCTCCACATAACTTGATGATGGTTATAGGCTTGCCATATATTGCCTTTATTGTGTTTAATTATGGGCCTTGTATTCCTGATCTCTCCAACACTTTTATCATGAAGGGATATAGGATTTTGTCAAATGCTTTTTCAGCATCTAATGAGATGATCATGTGGGGTGTTTTTCCAGTTTATTTAATGGTAGATTAAATTGATGGCTTTTCATATGTGTAATCATTACAGCATCCCAAGGATGAAGCTTACTTGATCAGAGTGGATGATGTTTTTATGATGTTCTTGGTTTGCAAGTATTTTACTTAGTATTTTTACATCACTATTCATGAGGGCTATTGGTCCAAAATTCTTTTCCTTTGTTGAATCATTGTGTGGTTTAGGTATCAAGGTGGCTTTAGCTTCATAAAATGAGTTTGGCAGTGCTCCTTTTCTTTTTATTTGGTGGAATAATTTGAGGTGTATATGTATTAGCTTTTCTTTGAAATTGTATTAGAATACTGTGCTGAAACCACCTGGCCCTGGGATTTGGGAGGGGGTGTGTGTTAATGATTGTTTCTATTTCTTTAGGGGTTATACGAAAATTTAGTTTGTTAACATGATCTTGGTTTAACTTTGGTAAGTAGAATCTATCAAGAAAAGTGTTTGTTAAATGTAGGCTTTCCAGGTTTGAGGAGTATAGGCTTTTGAAGTAAGACCTAAAGTTTCTTCGGATTTCTTCAGTGTCTGTTGTTATATCCCCTTTTCATTTATGATTTAGTTAATTTGGATATTATCTCTCTGCCTTTAGTTAGTTTGCTTAAGGGTTTGTCTATCTCACTGATTTTCTCAAATAACCAGGTTTTAGTCACATTGTTTCTTTTTATTGTTCTTTGATTCGAAGATATTTATTTCTCCCCTGAGTTTGATTATTTCCTGCCATCTACCTCTCTTTTTTCATCTTTTGAGATTTAAAACTATTTTATACTCTATCTATCTATCTATCTATCTATCTATCTATCTATCTATCTGTTTCAATTGATTCAATTTGTATCCTGACTGTAGACCCATCCTTTGCTTCCTCCCAACTCCCACCCATAATTTTTCTTCTCCCTTTATGCCCCTTCCTTAGTCCACTGATTGGGGAGGAGACCCCCCCATTCTATCTGACCATAGCCTATCATGTCTCATCAGGGCTGGCTGTATCATCTTCCTTTGTGGCCTGGCAAGGCTGTACCCACAAAGGGGAGGTTATCAGAGACCCAGCCACTGAATTCATATCAGGGATAGCCCCTGTACTACTTACTAGGGAACCCACTTGGAAACTGAGCATCCCATGGGCTTCCTCTGAGCAACATGATTTTTTATAGACCTTGAAAGAACAATTCTCAATTTCAAATGGAAAAACAAAACAAAACAGAACAAAAAACTAGAATAGCTAAAATAATCCTTTACAATAAAGGATCTTCTGTAATTATCTCCATCCCTGATCTCAAGCTCTACTTATAGAACAACAGTAATAAAAAACGGCTTGGTACTGGCATAGAAACAGACCCGTGGATCAATAGAATTAAATCACAGACCAAAATATAAACCCACACACCTATGGAAACTTAATTTTTGACAAAGAAGGCAAAAACTATACAATGTAAAAAAGATAACATCATCAACAAATGATGCTGGTCTAACTGGATGTCTACATGTAGAAAAATGTAAATAGACTCATATTTATCACCCTGCACTAAAGTAAAGTCCAAGTGGATCAAAAACCTCAACATAAAACCAGACATACTAAATCTGTTAGGATTGACAGATTTAGCCTTGACCTCATTGGCACAGGAGACAACTTCCTGAACAGAACACCAACAACACAGGTTCTAAGATCAACAATCAATAAATGAAATGAGCCTCATTTATAAGGTTTTGTAAAGCAAAGGACACTGTCATCAGAACAAAATGACAGCCTACAGACTAGGAAAGGATCTTCACAACCCTATATCTGACAGAGGACTAATTTCCAGAATATGTAAAGAACTCAAGAAGTTAAACAACAATAAAACTAATAATACAACTAAAAAATGGGGAACAGCCCTAAACAGAGAATTCTCAAGAAAGGACTGTCAAATGACAGGGAAACACTTGATGAAATGCTCAACATTCTTAGTTCATCTGAGAAATGCAAATCAAAACAACCCTGAGAATATACCTCATAGCCATCAAAATGGCTAAGATCAAATACTCAAGGGATGACACATGCTGGAGAGGTTGTGGAGGAAGGGAAACCCTCCTCCATTGCTGGTGGGAATGTAACCTTGTAGAACTACTTTGGAAATCAATCTGGTGCTTTCTCAGAAATTAGGAATAGTGCTACCTCAAGATCCAGCTATTCTACTCCTGGGCATATATATGAAATATGCTCAACCATACAGCAAGGATATTTACTCAGCTATATTCATAGCAGCTTTCTTCATAATAGCCAGAGTCTAGAAACAACCTAGATGTCCCTCAACCAAAGAATGGGTACAGAAATTGTGGTACATTTATTTACAAAATGGAATACTACTCAGCAATTAAAAATAAGGAAATCATGAAACTTGCAGGCAAATGGATGGAAATAGAAAAGATCATCCCAAGTGAGGTAACCTAATAGCAGAGAGCCACATATGGTATATACTCACTTATAAGTGGATATTAGTCATACAGTATAGGATAAACATACTAAAATCTATAGTCCTAAAGAAGCTCAACAACAAGGAAGACCCTAGGAGAAGAGGCTGAACCCTCAGTCGGGAGGGCAAACAGAATAGACATTGGAAGTAGGAGAAGACAGGGAAGAAGACAGGAGCCTTCCACAGGGGCCTCTGAAAGACTCTGCCCGTCAGCATATAGAAGGAGATACTGAGACTTATAGCCAAACTTTGGGGAGAGTGCAGGGAATCTTATGGAAGAAGTGGGAGATAGAAAGACATGGAAGGGACAGGAGCTCCACAAGGAGATCAACAGAGCCAAAAAGCCTGGGTCCAGGGGGTCCTGCAGAGACTGATACATCTTCTCTTTGGTATGTTTGTTTCCTTTTGTTTTAGATATTTCAGGTGTGCTGTTAAGTTGCTAGTAGGAGACCTCTCCAATTTCTTTATGAAGGCCCTTAGTGCTTTGAACTTTCCTCTTAGCACTACTTTCCTTGTGTCCCTTAAGTTTGGGTATGATATACCTTCATTTTCATTGAATTCAAGAGAGTCTTCCATTTCTTTCTTTCTTTCTTTCTTTCTTTCTTTCTTTCTTTCTTTCTTTCTTTCTTTCTTTCTTCCTCTCTCTCTCTCTCTCTCTCTCTCTTTCTCTCTCTCTCTCTTCCTTCCTTCCTTCCTTCCTTCTTTCCTTCTTTGCTTCCTTCCCTGGTCCAGTGGTCATTGAGTAGAGAGTTGTTCAATTTCTATGAGTTTGTAGCCTTTCTGTTGTTCTTGTCGTAGTTGAAGCCCAGCTTAATCCATGGTCATCTGATAAAATACAGGGATTCTTTTAATCTTCCTGTATCTCTTGAGGCTTGTATTGTGACCAAATGCATGGTCACTCTTCCAGAAGATTCTATGTGGTATTGAGAATAGGTATATTCTTTTGTGTTTGGGTGAAAAGTCCTGTAGTTATCTGTTAGGTACATTTGATTCATAATATTGGTTAATTTCATTATGTCTCTGTTTATTTTGTGAATGGTTGACCTTTCCATTTATGAGAGTTGAGTGTGGAAGTTTCTCAATTTTAACGTGTAGGACTTAATGTGTGATTAAAGCTTTAATAATATTTCTTTTACAAATGGGGGTGCCCTTGCATTTGGAGCCTTATTATTCAGAATTGTAATATATACAATATTCAGAATTTTTTGGATTTTGACTTTGATAAATATGAAGTGTTCTTCCCCATCTCGTTTATTTATTTTTGGTTTAAAGTCTCTTTTATTAAGTATTAGAATGGCTACTTCTGCTTGTTTCTTGGGTCCATTTTTAAAAAAATATTTTCGAAGCCCTTTACTCTGATGTTATGTCTATCTTTGTTGCTGAAGTGTTTTCCTTGTATGCTGCAAAATGTTGTATCTTATTTTCACATTCACTCTGTTAGCCTGTGTCTTTTTATTGGGAAATTCAGTCCATTGATATTGAGAGATATTAATAATCAATGATTGTTGATTCCTGTAATTTTGATGTTGGTGGTGGTAGTGTGTGTGTGTGTGTGTGTGTGTGTGTTTCCTTCTTTTGGTTTTGTTGGTGTGAAATCATTTATTTCCTATGTTTTCTTGGGTGCAGTTACCCTTCTTGTGTTGGAAGTTTTCTTCTAGTATCCTCTGTAGGGCTGGGTCAGTGAAAACATATTGTTTAAATTCATTTTTGTCATGAAATATCTTTCTTTGTACATCTACGGTGATTTAAAGTTTTGTTTAATATAATATTGTAGGTTGGCATCTGCTGTCTCTTAGGGCCTGCAGGATATCTGGCCAGGTCCTTCTGGCTTTTAAAGTCTCTGTTGGGAAATCTGGTGTAGTTCTAATATGTCTGCCTTTATATGTCACTTGGCCCTTACCCTTGTGGCTTTTAATATTCTCTCTTTGTTCTGTACATTTAGTGTTTTGATTTTATGTGGCAGGACAATTTTCTTTTTTTGTCTTATCTATTTGGTGTTCTGATAAGCTTCTTTATATTTATAGGCATCTTTTTTTTAGGTTAGAAATTTTTTTTCCTATGATTTTGTTGAAGGTATTTTCTGGGCCTTTGAGCTAAGAGTCTTCTTCTATTCTTATTTTTTTAGGTTTAGTCTTTTCATAGTATCCCAATATATTTTATTGTTTATTATTATTAGTTACATTTTATTAACTCTGTATCCCAGCTGTATCCAACTCCCTTATTCCCTCCCAATCCCACCCTCCCTCCCTCAGCTTCTCCCTGCCCCTTTCCAAGTCCACTGATTGGGGAGGACCTCCTCTCCTTTCATCTGACCCTGTTTTATCAAGTATCTTCAGGTCTGGCTGCAAAGTCCTCCTCTGTGGCCTAGCAGAACCACTTTGGATGTCAATCTGGCACTTACTCAGAAAATTAGGAATAACATTTCCTCAAGACCCAGCTATACCACTGCTAGGTATATACCCAAAACTTGCTCAAGTACATAACAAGGACATTTGCTCAACCATGTTTGTAGCAGCTTTGTTTGTAATAGCCAGAACCTGGAAATAACCCAGATGTCCATCAACAAAGGAATGGACACAGAAATTGTGGTATTTTTACACAATGGAATACTACTCAGCAATCAAAAAGGAGGAAATCATGAAATTTGCAGGCAAATGGTGGGATCTAGAAAAGATCATTCTGAGTGAAGTATCCCAGAAGGAGAAAGACAAGCATGGTATATACTCGCTTATATAGACCGACAAGAAATGATAAACATAATGAAGTCTATACACCTAAAGGAGATAAATAAGAAAGCAGACATGAGTTAAGATGATCAGTCCTCACTTGGAAAGACAAATGAGATGTGCATAAGACATATGACAGGAGTCTACCGCAGAAGGCATCTGAAAGACCCTACCAAACAGTGTTTCAAAACAGATACTAAGACTCATAACCAAACCTTTGGCAGAAGGGGAGCTAGTATGACAGGGAGCCCCACAAGGACCAAATATATCTGGGCACAGGGTTTTTTTCTGACACTGTTTCTCCAACCAAGGACCATACTTACTCATTTTTTTCTTTACCTGTTTGTTTGTATTTTCCTGTATTTCTTTGAGGGATTTATTAATTTCTTCTTTAAACACCTCTATCATCTTCATAAGATTAGATTTAAGCTATTTTTCTTGCTCTTCAGGTGTGTTAAGATATCCAGGGCTTGCTGTAGTAAGATAGCTGGGTTCTGGTAGTGCCATATCGTCCTGGGTTTTGTTGAGTGTGTTTTCATGCTGGCTTATAATCCATGTGGTTGTTGCCTGGTGTTGGCAGGCCTAGTCATCCCTGATGGCAGTAGGCCTTTGGGATTGTAGGTAAAGCTGGTAGGCCCTTATGGCTGTAGTCTTCTGGTGATCCCTGATCACTTATGGCCTTCAGTAATCCCAGCTGGCTGTCAGCCTTTGGTAGTTCCTGATGACTGCTCTCTCTTATTGTCCCTGATGGCTCCTGTCTCTGGGATCTCAGGTAGAGCTGGGCCCTGGAAAATGGCACACACGTGTGGAGAACACTGGGACACCTCACTGTTCCTGGGTTTACCTGGAGAAACCCATAAAAGAAGGTATTGTGGGAGGAATCTCACCTGGTACGTTTCTTATGTCTGTCGGGCTCTGGGTGAAGTTCTTTTTCCTATACTCTTTTCCTAAATATTGAGAGAGATAAAGATGGAGGGAGGGGATGGGAGAGAGAGAGAGAGAGAGAGAGAAAGAGAGAGAGAGAAAGAGAGAGATAGAGGAACAGACAGTGCTTAGCTAACCATACTATGCTGTTATCCCATGTAATCCCCTGTAGTCCTGTGTCATTTACAGCCTTAATATTTCTTCTGTAATTATTACTGCCATGAACATTACATGATAATCTCTTGCTTTTCTTGTTCTAGGCTAAAGCTGCTTGGTTTCAACCACAATAACTGAAATTGCCTGTGAAGAGCTAAAAGTTATATCTGTAATGGGCAGAGTGATACTGAGCCACTGAGAAGAAATATGCTATAAAAATATTCTACAGGGGGGGAGCCAAGATGGCAGCGCCGGGAGAACAGCGTGTCTGAGAAGCAGGACAGCACTCTCTGTGCAGCGACCAGGAGACTGAACTCTGGGCCCCGAAACCACAGCAGTCGTGTTTCCCAGGTGAGGGGAGGCTCCCAAGGCCTGGGAATCGGTTGGGTCCACTCTCGGCTGCCCAGCCAGAACCCGGAAGAGTTCCCAGGTGACGCTGACTTTGGGTCTCCAGGCTGGAGCTGCAAGCCTGCATGTCCCCATCACTTTCCCAGGCTGATCCGTGGGTACAAGGGTGCCTGAGGCTGGGAGTCCCAGTCGCGGGCGGACCCCACAGGGAAGCAAGGTTGCGGGTCTGATCACGGGTCACCCAGTCTTTCCCCTGAAGGTCTCTAGGACGGCAGTTGCCCGCCACCATTAAAGCTGAACTCCTGCTGCGCGCGGAGAGCTGCGTGCTCAGCTCAGCATACAGACAAGCTGCGCGCCCCAGTACAACAGGGACTGGGAACCCCTGTCCGGAGAGGACCCCACAGAGAAGGAAGAAACCGTGCTGCTGGGGTCACCTAGGGAAAGTCTAGCAGACTGCAGATCGCAAACAGGAGAGTAAGCACAGCCATCACAGATCTGGGCCCAAACAGGGAGCACAGAGTGATTGGAAACTCAGCTCCCTCAGACTAGCAGGTGGGCACACGCTCAGCCAACCCAGAGGCCTGCCTTGTACCAACGACTCCTTACAAACTGAACTGTGTGCCCCAAGACACCAGAGCAGTACTCACCCGCCACAGATTACCTCTTGGGTTCTGGGGCACAGAGCCACAACCTCAGACCTACAAAAGACCGGGAACCCTGAGATCAACCCCCAGATACTGCTCCAAGGGGCAACCAGTTATCCCTAACAAAACTGACCAAACCACGGGACACACAGGATACAGCAGCTGATCACTGAATTTACAACAGGAAATACAGAAGGAGGGCAGCTGTCTGCAGGACTTCTCCCAGTGAGAGGAGAGCCCTCTTGACTAATCAGGACCACAGTTACCACCCAGGTCTCTATGCCTGAGGTGAGCTGTA
>REGO01000438.1:33425-51693 GCA_010120015.1 Rhombomys opimus | reverse complement strand
GAAAGGGGGGGAGGGTGGGACCGGGAGGGGCTTATGGGGGGATACAAAAGGAATAAAGTGTATTTAATAAAAGTTAAATAAAAAATTTAAAAAAACATTCTATAGAACTTATAGACTTATTTATCATTAACTATGCTAGCAAGTTTCATGTCAACTTGACAGAAGTGAAAATCATCTGAGAGATCGAACATCAATTAAGAAAATGCATCCCGTTGGACAATGTTGATGCATGCCTTTAATCTCAGCACTCAGAAGGCAGAGACAAGCACATCTATAGTCCAAGACTAGCCTGAACAACAGAGATAGTTCCAGGACACTTAGGGTTATAGGTAAGCCTGTAGGGACGTTTTCTTAACTAGTGATCAATCAATAAAGGTGGTCCCAGACAATTGTGAATAGTGTCATCCCTAGGCTGGTGGTCCTGGGTTCTACAAGAAAGCAGACTGAACAAGCCATTGGATGCAAACTATTAAGCAGCACCCCTTCATGGCCTCTGCATCATTCCTGCTCCCTGGTTCCTGCCCTGTTTGAATTCCTGCCCTCACTGCTTTTGATGATGAACAATTACGTGGAACTATGAGTGAAATAAACCATTTTCCCACTAGTTGTTTTTGGCTATGATATTTCATCACAGTTAGTTAGTAACCCTAACTAAGCCACTAACCCAACTGCCTACCAGTATAGAAGAGCTTCTTTTAGGCTTTTCTGGATAAATCAAAGAATATTTAATATGCTTAATTTCATCTGATGTTAGTGTCTAGAATTGCAAATGGCTACTTAGTAAGTAGGACAAAATGGAAAAGCATGTATAATTTTGCTTTTAAGGGTTTATAAATGACTTTTGTTTGGCAATGATAAGCATGCATACACGTACCCATAGTCCAATGGGACAGAATAGGAAGCAGGAAAAGAGACCAAAGAATATGCAGCTAACTAATTAATTGCAAAAATGTCAAGAACATACAGTGAAAAAATGATAGACTCTTTAGTAAATGTTGAGAATACCTTGTATTCATATGTAGAAGATAAAATTTGATTCTTTGATTATTTATAAAAACATCAAAACAAAACAATTAAACATTAAATTTAAAATTCATTGAATCAATAAACCAAACAGTTAATGCTATAACTTTCCTAGAAGTAAAATGTAAATTTGGGAATAATTTTTAATATATTATCTGAAATATAAGTTGTAAAACAAAAACAGAGAAGTGGTACAATGTCTTATTAAGAGTATAAAATGAAAACAATAAGCAAAGTGAAAATGGAAACCAACATAATATGAGAAAAATTATAAACTATTTATGGATTAAAATCCAAGAAATAAAAGAAATTCCTATAAGGCAATAATAAAAAAATTACTTATCCATTCAAAAATGGTCAAAATGCCTGAATAGGCTTTTTTCTACAAGAAAAAAAAAAACGTAACCAACATACATGAAAATATAGACAACGAAATTCATCATCAAGTACAAAAATGAAAATCACATTGGGCTATCATTTCACAGACATTAAGATGGCTATCCTCAAATGCCAAATAATAGCACATATTTGTGAATACATGGAAAATGGAATCTTTCATTTTGTTAATGTTATGTAAATTGATAAAGCCCTTATGGAAAACAGTTTGAAAATTTCTCAAAAAATGAAATATATAGCTGCCACATTGTCCAAAAGTTCTACTGCTGAGTACATGTTGGAAAAAAGTGAAATGAGAACTTCATAGAGGATTCAGTGATCCACGACTATTGTAATATTATTTGATATAGGCAAGATATAGAAACAACCTAAATGAATGTAGAAATTATAATCGATAAATTATGATTAAATCATAAATCTTAAAAATATAGCTGAACCTACAGGACAAGATGTGAAATAGCCAGGCATTAAGAGAAAAATCCTAAATTATAGGTGAATCTCTTTCATATGTAGAACCTAAGAAATAAATTGTATGTGCTGGGGATTAGCTAGAGGAATAAATGTGGTTATTTTGTGAAAATGCTATAGCTACAAAATAAATGAATTCTGTGGTTATAATGTATACCACAATGAGTATAATCTATAATAAGACTGTAGTCATGAAATTTGTTAAGGGAGTAGATAATTTGGTGAAAATACCTGCTATTTCATTATGAATGCCATCTCACAGTGTCTATCTACACAAGAGTATCATGTTGTATACCTTGAATATTTACACTTTTTATTTGTTAGTTATTGTCTTTGTTAGGGTTTTATTGCTGGGAAGAGACACCATGATGAAGACAACTCTTACAAGACGTTTAATTGGAAGCTTGCTTACAGTTTCAGAAGTTTACTTCATGATCATCAAGGTGGGAAGCTGACCATGGCTATGATGATGGAGCAGTAACTGTGAGCTTTACGTACTAGTCTTCAGGCAGTATGTAGAGACAGAAAGCAATACTAGTCCAGGAAGTAGTTTCATATTGTTGTGTCAGAGATTTTTCAAAATTTAGTTTATTTTTTATATTTATTTTATATGTAATATTATGTATAATATTTTTGCCCTACATGCTATCTATCTATCTATCTATCTATCTATCTATCTATCTATCCATCTATCTATCTATCCATCCAATGGCTTTCAATTTGGTGTTTTTATTGACTCCCTGAATGTGTAAACGAGCGGGTTTTGCCATCTATATGTGCCTCTTGTGACTTTTGGGGGCTCTTTCCTTTTTCTTTGTTTTGTCCCATTCCAATTTATTAGTTTTGTTTTTATCTTATTATTTTATTTTATTATTAACCCTTAGAAGCCTTTTTGTTTACTAATAAGAGACAGAAAGGAGGTAGATCTGGATTGGAGGAAAAGTGGGAAGGAACTGAGAGTAAAGGGAGAGGAAACTGTAATCAATTTATTTTATGTGAGGTGGGGGAAGCTATTTTAAATAGAAGGAAATAAATACCTCAAAGCCCATCCTCATTGACATACCTCCTCCAAAAAGGCCAAACCTTCTACTCCTTTCCAAACAGTTCCACTACCTGGTTACTAAGCACTCAAACATGTAAGCCTATCGGAACAATTTTCATTAAACTATCACAGGGTGATTATCACTTTATCAGATGAGGTGGGTATGTCATAGACATGATATAAGATATTATATAGTTCATATATATGTATATATATGAAATTTAAAAAAAAAATTTATTTTATGTGCATTGGTGTTTTGCCTGCATATTTGTGTGTATGGGGGTGTTGCATCACAAAAATGTGGAGTTACAGATAGTTGTGAGCTGCCATATGGGTGCTGGGGATTGGACTCGGGTCCTCTATAAGAGCATCCAGTGCTGTTGAGACATCTCCCCAGTCCTATATACACGAACTTTTTGTATTCATATTGTTTTTTAATTGAATCAGTGTTATAATGTCTTATTGTGAAAGATGATCTCAGCGAAAATTATTTTCTTCTGCTTAAAACAAAATTGAATCAGTGATTTATAGCATAAATGAAAAGAAGAATAGGTCCATATAGTTTGCTATATACTCAAGGAAATAAGGTGGGCATGTGGCATCACCATATCGTACACAACAAAAATCTGTTGTTAAATTTGTATCAGAGAATTTCCAAACAGTGTCTGAAACTGGATATAAATTACAAATTAATTTTCCTAGAATGAAAAAGCCGAGAGTTGATGAATCCTAAACTAATCTAAGAATATTTAGAAAGGCAATATGCCATTTAGCATCTAATCTCAGCTATAGTCACCTTTTCCTTTCATAATGAAAGCCTGCAAACTTAATCTTTTAATTTTCTGTACATGTATTCATGTGTGCGTGTGTGTGTGTGCACACGTGTAGGCATGTCTTTATTCTTTAGTATTCTACATTCTTTCAATTTGGAAAATATACATGACAATCAAAGACAGAATACCCTGAATTGTGACCAGGAGACATAAAATATGACAGATGTCACTGTGGCAAGAATAGAAGAAGAAAGGTGAGATACAATATTTGATAAGAAGGTTTAGCAGTTGGAACCTACTTTCATGTTATTAAACTTAATTCTTCAGGTAACTTACATAGATAGAGTGTTCCTCTTTAGAAAGACACTTTTAACTTGAAACAGCGAAATAAATAAATACAAATTTGATCAGTAACAAGTAGAGGATGAATGTATACTGGAAGAGATAAGGCAGGGAAAAAATAGACAGCATGCCTGAGTTTAAACCTCAGCTACCTCACCTACTACCTCTGCCTTCAGGAACTATGTATTTCTCAGATATATCAATTGCAAGATGAGATATAAACAGTATTGACCTCACATGACTGTCTACAGTATTAAGTAAAACAGTTCAAAGAAAATACAACCATCGTTCTAAGAAACTTATTTCTTCTAACATGCACTGATTTCTTCTTTGATAATGATTTCATGTAGTGGTGTAGATAATTATTGATATATTCTCACATATTTATATATCAACAGAAATAGATGTAATTATCACAAACAGCTTGAATTTCTTTAAAATGAATTTCTTTTCATGTTTGAGAGCTACCAACACATAAAAGGAAAATGGAGCTTAGCCATCTCCTGTAATTATTTTCATGTGGTAAGTTGATATTCAATTTATTCATGTAAGTGTACCTACATTGTAATTATCCAATGTATTGTGTAATTATATAATAAATTTTGGCTAACAAAATATAGAATTATCCACAATAATAAGCTAGTCATTTTGCTGTAATACCTAATCTGTCTGGTTTTCTGAAATTTTGTAGCTTTTTAGCTATCATATAATTATAAAATGAAATCAAAGATTAACCTCTAACTTGTTGCCACTTTTGTGTTTTCATATATTTGTCAATTTCCTACTTAATTATAAGCTCTGAATTATCAGAATTAAGTCATGTTTTCTGGTAGTTTTCCACGTGTGTAATGTTAAGCCATCCATAGTAATTCATATTTATTGACCAGTAAGGACTTTTCAATATTCTTCTCCTTGTTTGAGGAATCTGATATTGGTTGCCTTGCTTTGGGAAAACCAGAAAAGGCACATAGAAAAATATTTGTTCCTCTTCCCTATATTTTGCATCAGAATAGAGATCATTTAAATAATGCATTCATGTAAATGGATGAATGACACCTGTAATGAAATACTATAGATAAAAACAGGCCTAAGAAACTATTGCATTGAAACATTCAGCTCTTTCCCACAGAATGGCACTTGCTTTGAATAATAATATAATACTATTATTAACAACGGATATTTTGTCCTCATATTTGTGCTTCAAGTACCTTGTGATGATGAAGTGGCACCTCTTTATGAAAATATGTTTTAAAATACAGACTAAAGTTCAAAACCAGACTCTGACACAAAGCATTCCAGATTTTGTCCTGTATCAAAGATGAGATTCTTTTTCAGAGCTGGGGATGGAATACAGGGCGTTGCACAGGCTAGGCAAGTTCTCCACTACTATCCAGTTCTTATGGGTGAAATAGAACAAGGAACTGATACTAGAAGGAATGAATTTCAGCATTTTTACTCCACAGTGAAGAATAATTACTAGATGTTGGCTGTTTGATGGATACAGCCTGTTTTGTGGGACAATGTAATATTTGATATCTCTTATTGACTTGAAAGGATTTAGAAGCACCCAGGAGTTTATAAGGCACATCTCTAGGCAAACCTTTAAGAGTGTTGCCAAAAAGAATTAGCTACATGAGCATAATAAATTTTGAGTTTGGGTAGCACCATCTCATGGGTTGGAGGATTCCAGATACTATTCCTATCTTCTGGTGTTCTTGTTTTCTCAGTTGTCTAACTGCTCTAAATAAAACTACATTGAATATGCATAGAGAAGTGGACAACCTTATCTTATTCCTGATTTAGTGGAAATGCTTTGAGTTTTATTGATTTAAGTTGATCCTTGATGTGGGGTTGCTGTAAATTTACTATGTTAAGGTCTGTCTCTTGTATCTGTAGTCTATCTAAGACTTTTATCACGAAAGGATTTGGGATTTTATGAAAGGCCTTTTTCTGCACCTAATGAGAGGATCATTTTTTTTCAGGTTTGTTTATACAGTGGATTACATTTGTCAATTTATGTATGTTAAACCATCCCTACATCTCTGGGATGAAGCCTACTTGATCATGGTGGATGACCTTTGTGATGTGTTCTTAGATTTTGTTTCAAGTACTTTATTGAGTGCTTTTGCATCTATGTACATAAAGGAAATTGTTCTGTAATTCTTTTTTTTTTGACCCTTTATATGGTTTAGGTATCAGGGTAAATATGGTCTCACAAAAGAATTATGCAATGCTTCTTCTCTTTCTATAATATGAAATAGCTTGAGAGGTATTAGTGTTCATTCCTCTTTGAAATTCTAGTAGTAGTCGATGCTAAAATTATTTGGACCTTGGCTTTTTTGTCAATCACAGGAAAATTTCAATTACTGTTTCTATTTTATTGTGGGTTATGGCTTTATTTAAATTGATTATCTGATATTAATTTAACTTTGGTAGGTAGTATATATCAAGAAAAGTATCCCTCTCTTTTAGATTTCCCAATTGGATTGAGTGCAGGATTTTTAAAATATGCTCTTATGATTCTTTCTTTTAGAACTTTCATGTATGCTGTTAAGTTACTAGATTTCTCCATTTTTTAAATATGTGAGCTTGTGTTTTAGAACTACCTTCATTGTGTGCTATAAGTTTGTGTATGTTCTGTATTCCTTTTCATTCAATTTTAAAAAGGTCTTAATTTCTTTAAATTTTGTTTTGACTTTTTTTTTAATTTGGAGTAAGTTTTTCAGTTTTCATGAATTTGTAAACTTTCTGTTTTTTCTCCTGTATATAGCCAGCTTAATTCTGTGATAGTCAGATAGAATGCAGGGTGTTATTTAATTTTTTTTATCTGCTGAGACATGCTTTGTGTCCAAGTATGTGCTTAGTTTTGGAGAAAGTTCCATGAGATGATAGAGATTGTATATAGTTTTGTATTTAGGTGAAACGTTCTGTACATATGTTAAGTTCATTTGGTTTATAATCTCAGTTAGCTCCAGCATTTCTTTGTTTAGTTTTTGTCTGGATGACCTGTGAATTGGAGAGAGTGGGTTATTGAAGTCACCCACTATTACTGAATGAGTTTAAGTATGTTATTTTAGCTGTAGTAGTGGGTATTTGTTTGTTTTGTTTTGTTTGTTTTTTCTTATGCCCTTTTGTACAAGAAACATACAACCAGAGGACTTTGCTCTGAGGATTGGCCTGATGGAGAGAAGCAGCCCAAATGAAGCATGTGTAAGTATTTATGAGAATTTTGGAAGGAATGTGTGGCTAGGAGATAAGCTTAGGGAGCTAAGATCTGCTTAGCCTCAGTGTTTAAGGCATATTAAAAATCTCACAGATGCCTGAGTCTCTTATTTTTGCAATAGCATGTTAAATAATAATCACTGCATTAATAATCAAATGAATTAATATTAAATATGAATAATATTTCTACAACATCCCCTATTTTCTGGATATTTTGTTCCTGGAATTTTTTTCTTTTAAATTTAATATTTTCTTTGACTGGGCTATTTGTTTCAATTCCTGACTTTCTCTTTTCCATCTCTTGTATTCTGTTGATGAGGCTTGCTTTTGAGGTTACTGTTTGAGTTACTAAAATTTTCATTTCTAAATTTACCTCAGGTTGGGTTTTCTTTGGTTATTATATTTCCACTGTCATGTCTTAAACAGTTTTCCTCATTTCATTCCTCTGTTTGTGTTTTCATAGTTTTTATTAATGCATTTGTTTATATCTTCTTTAAGGTCCTTGATCATATTCATAATAGTTATTTTGAAGTCCTTGTCTTCTGCTTCAGCTAGATTGCATTTCTTAGAGGCTATTATAGTAGGATCGCTGGGGCTAGTGGTGACATATTCTCCTGGCTTTCATTGATATTGTTTATATGCTGGCATCTAGGCATCTGAGATTTTGATGATCGTAATTCTTGGTGCTAATATATGGTCTTATTGTTGGATGAGCGTTTTGTTCCTTCGTTAATGTTACCTTCTCTGATTTTTATTAGAGTGCAGTGGATGTCTGATAGGGCATGCTTCTGCAATCCTGAAAGTTTTGATCAGAAGTCCCCTAGTAGAATGTGTTTCGAGGTATTGGGAGCTGACTCTCAGGAATGGGGATCAGCTTGGGGCAGGGCTGGGAGGGTCTAAAGAAAAGAGAAAAAAATAGGTTGGCACTAGGATTTGTCTAAAAATCGGTAGTGGGGTCTGAAAGGGAGGTGAGGTCATAGAAGGTCGTCTGCTTCAGAGCTAGGGATAAGACTTGAGAATGCAATTAGAGGAAAGGAGGGACAGTGAAGATAGTGTACCTAATTCCCTGGCCACCTTGGACAGTGGATTTCCAGCAAGAATTGAAGGCTGAGAAAAATAGATAAGGGGGTAGAGGAAGGCTTCAGGAGAAAATATGGCTAATCTCTATTGGGAATGGGGACAGAGAGAAATGGGAGTCTACAGCAGGCATAAATCCATAAATGTTATATGAATAAACACCAACTTTTAAAATTTGGATTTAAGGCCTACTTCTTGAGATTGAACCTGCATTTTACACAATGAGCCTAAGACTAATTAATTATGACCTTAGGGGAAATCTTAATCTCATTTTTTTTCTAAAGAAAGAGAGTAATAAAATGACTTTTAAGGACATTTTGCTATACCCGTAACCACACTAAACCCACGAAAGAGAAGCATCTTCTTGTAATAGGTGGTAATTAAAATAGAGACAAACAGATCCCAGATGGCAGCAACCAGAGCATACAGTATCAGAAACTCTGAAATTGGTAAGTGGAGGGGCAGTTGAAGTCAGAACATCGACATTGAGGCTTCCTGGGCTGAGACCTTTTGGATCTAGGTCACTCGTGGACTTCTCTGGGGACTGAGAGTGGTGAACATTCAATGCCCCTGCACTTCCCCTTGATGGGTGTTCCTCTTCCCTCCTCTGCAGAGGTGGCCTGTAGTGCCCAGAGCTCCAAGCCCGGCTGGGTAACTAAGACAACAGAAGGTGGCAGTGGCAGGCAGCTGTACAGGCTTCCCAAGGCTTCCCAGAAAGCCTCCCAGGTCTGCAGCTGCAGTGGAGGGTTGGCGGCTAGCCCTAACAGGAGCCTGCAAGCTCTGTGACTGAGACAACTGAAGTGGCTACCCCAAATATGGATCTTACAGCCCAGCAGACAAACACTGGACACCACTGAGCTGACTGATCTCCTACACTCTCATTTGCCCCTACAGGTCCAAATCTGAGAGTGGAGAACAGGAGAAACCTCTGTGCTTTCTGATAAAGCCTGCTAGTGAATGAGTGCACCTTCAAGTGAATACATTCAGAGCCCCAGATCCAGGGTCCCTCTATGCTTTCAGCTAGACAGTGAATCCCTCCCACCAACAGCCCCACAGTGTGCAACATAGGGATTATTGCGACAGTGTTCTCAGCATTCAAGCTCCTGTTCTGTGGGACTATCAGTGGATTCCAGGCAAACAATTCCTGGACCCTAGACAGATCTGAATACCAGGAGGTTAGTAAGACAGGCCTGTAGGCCACTGAGGTATTTGGGGAACCTGCCCACATATACATTGCACCATGAACAGTGTCAGCAACCACACCCCCTCCTGCACTTAAGCCCCACAAACCAGGCATCTATATGCTCTAGCACCCTGTCCTTCAAGGCACATTTGCATGCACACACCCAAGCTTGCTCACTTGCACTTGTGCACCAATGCCTGCATCCTTCCTCTCTTAGCTACAGCTGAAACACCAACACACACCATCAAACAAGTGGACCTCGCTCATCTTCATGAAGAATACTCCAGACATCAGAGAAAGACAGACCCAGTCTGAGGTACAGACTCCAGGAACAAACAGCAAATGTTACAGATAAGCAGATGGCTAGAGGCTGGTATAAGAACACATCCAACAAAAATAAGGAAATCATGGCTTCACAAGAAACCCCCAAAATCAATGGATATTTTAATTCATCAGAAACACAGGAAAATGATTTTAAAGCTATGCTTATCCAGTTATTTGAAGCATATAAGGAGGAAACAAACAAATCTCTCTAAGAAATAGCCACACAAATGGAGGTATATAAAGAGGAAATGAACAAATCTCTCAAAGAAATACAGGCAAATACAGCCAAACAAATGCAGGCACTTGTAGAGGCACAAGTAGAGGCATATAGAGAGGAAATGAGCAAATCCCTCAAAAAATACAGGCAAATCTAACCAAACAAAAAGAGGCACAAATAAAGGCACAATCAGTGGAAAACAGAAAGGAAACAAACAAAATAATAGAGGCCATCTTGGAAAGACAGGAAACCATATTCAAACAGAAGAAGGAAATGTTGCAAGGTATGAAAAGAGAATTAAAATCAATAAAGAAAACACAAACAGAGAAAATCCTGGAGCTGGAGAACAAAAGATCAGGAACCACAAAGGTAATCATCACCAATAGAATACAAGAGATAGAAGAGAGAATCTCATGTGCTGAAGATACACTTGCAGAAACTGATACAGCTCTCAAAGAAAAAATAAAATCAGAAAAGTTCCAAACATAAAACATCCAAGAAATCAAGGACAGAATGAAAAGATGAAATCTAAGAATAATAGCAATAGATGAAAAAGAAGATTCCAGGATCCAAGGTCCAGAAAATATTTTCAATAAAACCATAGAAGAAAAATTTCCCAACTTAAAGAAAGAGATGACCATAAACACACAAGAGGCCTACAGAACACCAAATAAACTAGGCCAGAAAAGAAACTCGTTATGTCACAACAATAGTCAAAACACTAAATCCACAGAACAAAGAAAAAATATTAAAACAGCAAGGGACTAAGGCCAAGTAACATATGAAGGTCGACTTATCAGAATCACACCAGACTTCTCAGCAGAAACTATGAAAGCCAGAAGGGCCTGAGCAGATATCATGCAGACTCTCAGGGACCACAGATGCCAACCCAGACTACTATACCCAGCAAAGCTCTCAATTCAACATTCATAGAGAAAAAAAATATTCCATGACAAAACTAAACTTAGTATCTACACAGCAACCCAGTCCTAAAGAAGGTACTAAAAGAAAAATTTCAATAAAACAAAATCAACTACACACAAGAAAACAGAGGATATAGATAATTTCACAACAAAAACTTAAAAGAAAAGAAATATTAAAACACAGTGACACAACAAACTTCACAATAAAAAGAACTAACATTCACTGGTCACTATTATCTATCAACATCAATGGACTCAACCCTCCAATAAAAAGACACAGACTAACAGAATTTTTGTGGAAATGGGATCCAATAATCTGCTCCATCCAATAAACACTCCTTTGAAACAAAGATAAACACAACCTCAGAGTAAAGGGATGAAAAATGTGTTTCAAGCAAACAAGCTGTGGTAGCTATCCTAATATCTAATAAAATAGACTTTCAACTTAAATTAATCAAGGAGGGGCACTTCATTCTCTTCAAAGGAAAAGTCCACCAGGAAGATATCACAATTTTGTACCTCTATGATCCAAACACAAGAGCACCTACATTCATTAATGAAGCATTATTAAAGCTTAAATCACACAATACTCTCACCAAGGGACAGATCATCTAGACAGAGGCTAAATAGGGAAATAATGACACTTATAGAGGTCCTAAATCAAATGAACCTAATAGATGTTGACAGAACTTTTCAGACAAACTCAAAAGTATACCTTCTTTTCAGCACCTCATGGAATCTTCTCCAAAACAGACGATATAGTTGGTCAGAAGGCAAGCCTCAAGAGATACAAGAAAACTGAAATAATCCCTTGTATTCTATCTGACCACCATGGACTAAAGCTGGACATCAACAACAGCAGTAATAACAAAAAGCCTACACACACATGGAAACTGAACAACTTGATACTTCATGACAGGTGGGTCAGGGAAGAAATAAAGAAAGAAATTAAAGACTTCCTAGAATTCAATGAGAATGAAGGACTGACCCGTCCTGTGGGCTAGTCAAACAGGGTTCCCCTGAAAGAGGGAGTGGAAATTGGGGGACAGAGACGTGAATTATGGAGACAAGACAGATTCCTGATCAAATCTCTGTTTACTGAATGTTCAAACAACACTTATAAAGCAAAGGGTACAAGCAATTTTTTTTTCTCAGTAGCAACACATCTGTGCCACCTGGAAAGGCATGCAGGAATTCACTCAAGGTTACACACAGTTTTCTGTCTGGTTTCCAAGGTTGCAGGGAGCTTGCTATCTACTTCTCAGGCTCACAGCACCCAGCTTTCATAGACCACCAAGGACAGTCTCTGAGAAATGGAACTATGGATAAGACCCGCATCTGCAAAGGCCAGGAGGCAGAATTCCAATTACCAGACTCCTTCAAGAATGAAGGCACAATATTCCCAAACTTATGGGGCACAACGGAAGCAGTGTTAAGAGGAAAATTCATAGCACTAACTGCCTTCAAGAAGAAATTTGAAACATCTCATATAAGCAACATAATGGCTCACCACAAAGACCTAGGGAAAAAAAAGCAGAAACACCTAAGAGGAGTAGATGGCTAGAAATAATCAAACTCTGTGCTGAAAACAATAAGTTAGAAACAGAGAATACAATTCAAAGAATCAATGAGATTAAGAGCTGGTTCTTTGAAAAAAATCAACAAGATAGACTAAATAAAAGCAGAGAGAAGCTATCTAAATCAGCAAAATCAGAAATTAAAAAGGTGACATAACAACAAACACTGAGGAAGTATAAACAATCATTAAGTCTTACTTCAAAAGCCTATATGCCATAAAATTTAAAAGTCTAAATGAAAGGGAAATTTTTCTTCATAGATTCTATATACCAAAATTAAATCATGATCAGGTAAATAAACTAATGCTATATCACCCAGGAAATAGAAGCAAAAGCCAAGGGCTGGATGGTTTCAGGGCACAATTCTACCAGACCTTCAAAGAAGAGCTAATTCCAATTCTCTTTAAATTATTCCACAAAATATAAACAGAAGGAACATTGCCAAACTCATCCTATGAAGCCACAGTCACCTTGAAACCTAAACCTCACAAAGACCCAACCAAAAAGAAAACTTCAGAACTGTCTCCCTTATGAACACTGATGCAAAAATACTCAATAAAATATTTGCAAACCTAATCAAAGAACACATAAAAGATATCATCCAATATGACAAACTAGTCTTCATCCCAGGCATGCAAGGGTAGATCATTATATCAATGAAATCCACCATATCAACAAACTGAAGGAGAAAAACCACATGATTATCTCCTTAGATGCTGAAAAATATTTGAAAAAATCCAACACCCATTCATGTTTAAAGTCTTGGAGAGATTACAGATACAAGGCATATACCTTAACATAGTAAACACAATATACAGGAAGCATATAGCCAACATCAAACTAAATAGAGAGAAACTTAAAACAATTACACCAAAATCAGGGATAAGCCAAGGCTGCCCAATTTCTCTGTGTCTCTTCAATATAGTACTTGAAGTCCTAGCTAGAGCAGTAACACAACTAAAGGAGATCAATGGAATACAAATAAGAAAGGAAGAAGTCAAAGTATCACTATTTGGAGAAGATATGATAGTATGCATGAATTACCACAAAAATTCAACCAGAGAACTCCTCTAGCTGATAGAGTTCTTCTATCCACCTCAGCAATGTGGCTAGATACAAAAATAACTCAAAAAACAAGTAGCCCTCCTGTATATAAAAGAAAAAAGGGCGGAGAAAGATATTAGGGAAAAAACACCCTCTACAATAGCTACTAATAAGATAAAGTACCTCTGTGTGACTCTAACCAAGCAAGGAAAGACCTGTTCGAAGTAAAATTTCCAGTCTATGAAAAAAGAAATTGAAGAAGATACCAGAAGATGGAAAGATCTCCCATGTTCATGGATTGTTAGGATTAACATAGTGAAAATGGCCATCCTGCCAAAAGTAATCTACAGATTCAATTCAATTTCCATCGAAATTCCAACACAACTCTTTACAAAACTTGGAGGAACAATTCTCTACTTCATATGGAAAACCAAATAACCCAGAATTCCCAAAATGATCCTGTACAACAGATAGCCTGGAGGTTTCTCCAACCCTGATCTCAAGCTGTACTACAGAGCAATAGTTATAGAAACAGCATGGTACTTGCATATAAATAGAATAGTGGATCAATGGAATCGAATAGAAGACCCAGAAATAAACCCACATGCCTATGGATATGTGATTTTTGACAAAGAAGCCAAAACCATACAATGGAAAAAAGACAGCATCTTCAACATATGGTGCTGCTCTAACTAGATGTTTACATGTGGAAAAATGCAAATAGATCCATATTTATAACCGTGCACAAAACTAAAATCCACGTGGCTCAAATTCCTCAACATAAAACTAGACACACTAAATCTGTTAGAAGAAAAAGTGGGGAAGAGCCTAGAACTCATTGGCACAGGAGACAACTTCCTGAACAGAACACCAACAGCATGGGCTCTAAGAACAACTATCAATAAATGGGACCTCATGAAACTGAAAAGCTTCTGTAAAGCAAAGGACACTGTCATCAGAACAAAATGACAGCCTACAGACTGGGAAAGGATTTCCACCAACCCTATATCTGACAGAGGGCTAATATCCAAAATATATAAAGAACTGAAAAGGTTAAACAACAACAAATCAAGAAATCCAATTAAAGAATGGGGTACAGAGCTAAACAGAGAATACTCAATAGAGTAACATTCAATGGCATAGAAACACTTGAAGAAATGTTCAACATTAAGTCATCATGAAAATGCAAATCAAAACAAACTTGAGATTTCAGTTTGCACCCATTAGAATGGCTAAGATTAAGAACTCAAGTGACAACACATGCTGGAGAGAATGTGGAGAAATAAGAACCCTACTTCATTGCTGGTGGGAATGCAAACTTGTACAAACACTTTGGAAATCAATCTGGTGCTTTCTCAGACAATTAGGACTAGTGTTACCTCAAAATCCACTCCTAGGCATATATCCAAAAGATGCTCAAGTATACAACAAGGACATTTGTTCAACCATGTTTGTAGCAGCTTTATTTGTAATAGCCAGAAGCTATAAACAACACATATGTCCCTCAATTGAGGACTAGTGCAGAAATTGTGGTATATTTATAAAATGGAATACTACTCAGCAATTAAAAACCAAGACATCATGAAATTTGCAGGCAAATGTTAGGAACTAGAAAAAATCATCCTGAGTGAGATATCCCAGAAGCAGAAAGACACACAGAGTATATACTCACTTAGAAGTGATATTAGGCATAAATTCAGGATAAACATACTAAAATCTGTGCACCTAAAGAAGGTAAATAAGAAGGAGGACCCTGGGTAAGATAATTAAACTTCATTCAGAAAGGCAAACGAGACAGTTATTGGAAGAGAGAGAAAACAGGGAAAAGGACAAGAATATACCACAGAAGGCCTCTGAAAGGCTATAACCAACAGGGTATCAAAACATATGCTAAAGCTCATAGCCTAATTTGGGCAGAGTGCAAGGAATCATATGAAAGAAGTGGGAGGTAGAAAGACCTGGACTGGACAGGAGCTCCACAAGGAGAGCCATAGAACCAAAAAATCTGGGCACGGGTTTTATTTTTGAGACTGATACTCCAACCAAGGACCATGCATGGAGATAAGCTAGAACCCCTGCACAGTAGTAGCCCATGGGAGCTCAGAGTCCAATTGGGTTCCCTAATAATGGGAACAGGGACTGTCTCTGACACGAACTCAGTGGCTGGTTCTTTGATTGCTTCCCCTGAGGCAGGAGCAACCTTACCAGGCCACAGAAGAAGACAATCCAGCCAGTCCTGATGAGACCTTGTAGGCTAGGGTCAGATGGAATGGGAAGAGGACCTCCCCTATTGGACTGGAGAAGGAGCAGAGGAAAAGAAGGGGAAGGGGGAGTGGGAGGGGGAGGGGAAGCGGGATTAGGGGGGAGGGGGAGGAGCTACAGCTGGGATAACAAGTGAATAAACTGTAATTAATAAAAATAAAATAAAAATAAAAAATTAAAAATAAAAAAATAAAGTCAAGAAATCCAATTAAAAATGCGGTACAGAGCTAAACAAAGAATTCTCTGTAGAGGAATATAGAATGGCAGAGAAACACTTAAAGAGATGCTCAATGACCTTAGTCATCAATCAAAATGACCCTGAGATTTCACCATACACCCATCAGAATGGCAAAGATCAAAATCTCAAGTGATGATACATGCTGAAGAGGATGTGGAGAAAGGAGACCCCTCCTTCATTGCTGGTGGGAATGTAAATTTGTACGACCAGTTTGGAAATCAATCTGCCGCTCTCTCTGACAATTAAGAATAGCTATACCACCCATATATACAACATATGCTTAAGTACACAACAAGGACATTTGTTCATCCATGTTTGTAGCAGCTTTATTTGTAATAGCCAGAAGCAGGAAACAACCAAAATGTCTCTCAGTTGATGAATATATACAGAAATTGTGGTACATTTACACAGTGGAATACTACTCAGCAATTAAAAACAAGAAATTCATGAAATTTTCAGGCAAATGGTGGGCTCTAGAAAAGGATAGGCTAGGGTCAGATCAGAAGGGAGGAGAATCTCCCATATCAGTGAACTTGGAGAAGGGCATGGGAGGACATGAGGGAGTGAAGGTGGGATTGGGAGGGAATGAAGGAGGGGGCTACAGCTGGGATAACAAGTGAATAAACTGTAATTAATATAAAAAATAAAAATCCAAAAAGAGAGAAAAATATAGAGACAATCAACTGGACAATGTGCAGAGAGTGAGATAATTTCAGAGAAACATTTGTGTGTGTGTGTGAGTATGCATTTAAAGCTTGTATGTGAATGTGTGGTATGTGTACATATTTTTATGTATATGTACATTTGTTCATGTGTGTGAGTGTGGATGTGTGCCATGGCGTGCTTGCAAAACTTAGAGGAAACTTTTTCTGTGAGTCCTTGCCCTTCATCTTCTTTGAGACAAGGGTTTTGTTGTTGTGTTGTTTGCTGCTGCATGTTCCAGACTATCTGGCTTATAAGCTTATGGGGATATTCCTGTCTCTGCCCTATGTCTCACCATAAGATCACTACTATTACAAATGTATGCTACCCCATCTAGCTTTACATGTGTTCTGGGAACTCAAATTCAGATAATTATGCCTACAACATCAAGAGCTTTACCTACTGAGTCAATATCCTTAGCCCACTATTGATATTTAAGATAATACTTTATTGTTGGAGGTGAAAAGAAGACTCTTGTAGAATTATTATGAATATTTAATATTGATTCATGCAATTTTTAATTTTAGTGATCATTATTTAAGCAGCCATTATAGAAAAAAGACACAGACACCTGTTAGATTTTTTTATATTTCGTAAGCACTGGAGTTGGGCAGATTATAACCCCCTAAATTACCTTGTTATCAACAGCCACACATCCCATCTAAAATTTCCATAAATACTTGCACATGTCTTTCCTTTAGACTGCTTCTCTTCATCATGCCAATCATCAGAGCAAGCTCCTTCTGGGCACGTGTTTCTTGTTCGTGCTAACCCATGACAACCTGCTCCTTTCTCCTTCCTTCCTCTTCTCATGGACCTCTCTCTCTCCTGTGATCCTTCTGCCCTCCAAGCCTGTGAACATTAACTTTGCCTGATTCTCTTCATCCCAGCCCAGGTACAGACAGTTTTATTGGCCAATCAGGGATAATTTGGGAGGCAAAGTTACACAGCATCACTTGGTATATGTGAGCAAATGCTCATAGAACAATAAAGATCTTGGGGGCAAGCAATTAACACTTGAGTACATAGTAGCTCCAGATCAAGCACAACAGAAGAGAAACAAAAAGAAAAGAGGAAAGATTTTGTCTCATGGATTGCTTATGCATAGTAACTTCTCTGGCCTCTAGCTACTAGTAGATGACAATAGACCCTCTTAATTGGGATAATATATGGAATACTTCCCTGGAAGCAAAATTACCTCTAATTGGAGTCCGTGTCCTATAAAAAAGAAAATCAAGGTTGCGATGAGAATTTTTTTTTGTGATGAGAATTTTTTTCTTTCTTTTTTTTATTTTATTTTTATCAGTTACATTTTATTAACTCTGTATCCCAGCCATGTCTCGAACCCTCATTCCCTCCCAGTCCCTCCCTCCCACCCTCATCACCACTGTGTCCCTTTCCAAGTCCACTGATAGGGGGGGACCTCCCCCCCATTATTCTGATCCTGTTTTATCA
>REGO01000438.1:15354-27994 GCA_010120015.1 Rhombomys opimus | reverse complement strand
GAACTGATAGACTAAGATCAGAAAGGAGAGGAGAACCTCCCCACCAGTGGACTTGGGGAGTGGCATGCATGCAGAAAGGGGAGGAAGGGAGGGATCGGGAGGGGAGGAGGGAGGGGCTTATGGGGGGATACAAAATGAATAAAGTGTAATTAATAAAATATTTTAAAAAAAGCTGAGAACAACAAAAGAAAAATTTTGCTGCTTTTTTTTTGCTCATATTTGTTACATTCTAAAATGTTATGTAAATTTAATAAATCTTTTATATTCATAATATGACCTTTCTCTTATTGTGTGACATTCTTTTCTTGAGAGATGTGAACAAATGTCTACTCACCCCAGATAAGAATCTGATGACAGGAAAGATCAAAGTAAGTATCTTACCAAAATCCAACATGGCGACCAACGAATTTTATTGAGGTTATTTATAGGTTGTATGGATAAGAAGTTATTTACATTGCAAAAATTACTCAAAGACAGCTGCATCACCAAAAGTCTACCCCAGCATTGGTGACAGATCATGAAAGCTGGAAATCTGAAGGCAGGCTCACTGGTTGGAGAGTGTCTTCTCCAGGTGACTCAGTGGGTCTGAACTTCTTCCAGAGATAGCTCACCACATCTCTGCACTTTCCAGTCAGCTTGGCTGGTCTAGAAGTCTTCAAGCAAACTTGTCTTGTCTATAAGTGTCTCTTAGAAATTTTTTCCATCCCAATCCCTCCCTTCCTCCACCCTTTGCATTCATGCCCCTCCCCAAGTCCACCGATAGGGGAGGTCTTCTTTTCCTTCCTTCTCATCCTAGTCAAATTAGGTCTCATCAGGAGTGGCTGCATTGTCTTCTTCTGTGGCCTGGTAAGGCTGCTTCCCCTCAGGGGGAGGTAAGTAAAGAGCAGGCCAATCAGTTCATGTCAGAGACAGTCCCTGTTCCTATTACAATAGAACCCACTTGGATACTGAACTGCCTTGATCCTGATCATTTTTGCTTGATGTTTCTATTATTGCACTGTCAGTTTGTTGTACTTTGCTTAACACTTTAAATTTTTATTAAGTTTTGTTAGTTAAACTTTTTATGAGTTTATCAAAATACTCTATACATAATGGTCAAAAAAAATTCTTTCCACCTGTATATGGTTAGAGATGGAGGAGCTTAGCATGTCAGGTCAATTGCAGGGAGTTTCTGAAGCTATTGAGTTGTTTACTTCCTGATCTTGACAAGATTCTCCTCAGGATAGAACGTTTCCTCTACCCTCGATTAAACATCCCACGTCTAAAGAACTATTCTACAAGATGGAGGGTTTTATCTCAGAAGACACTTTTTACCTACAGAACACTTTGATCAAAAGAAGATAAAACGATGGAAAAAAAAAAAGAACTTATATGAGTTAGCATCACTGTCTCATAGATCCTGGTGAAGAGTGATATCTTTAGATATTCTATGAGTGGGATTTCTTATTTCTTATTTTATTTTATTTATTTTAATTTTTTCACTTTAAAAATTTTATTTATATTTTATAAATTACAGTTTATTCACTTTGTATCCCCACTGTAGCCCCTTCCCTTATCTCCTCCCAATCCCAACTTCCCTCCCTCATCTTCTCCCATGCCTCTCCCCAAGTCCACTGATAAGAGAGGTTCTCCTCCCTTTCCCTCTGACCCTTTCAATCCTTAAAAAAATACCCCTTAAAACCCTAGGTTGTTTCTTAGTTTGAGATCGTTAAGATAATGTTAATATTCCTCAATGACATACACATTTTCCTTTCTTAAAGATCCCTGCTACATCCAGGAATCTAGAAAATGGACCACTTACATCTAAATAACAATAGAGCCTAGGAAAACACTGATTGATAATTATTTCTACCTCAAAACTGAAAAGATACACATTTTGGTGCAATTGTGGGACACCTATAGGAAAAACACTGAATACTTGGTTTAAATAAAGGTTGGATTTGGGCCTTGCTACAGGAACCTTATTGGTTTGGGTCTGGAGACCTGACTAGGGCAGTGAGGGAATGAAGAAAGGGCAGACATAGATAAATGTACAGAAAAGCTGGGATTAGGTTGGCTGTGTGTACTCTGATGGAGCTATACCAACTACCAACACAATGCAAAACCTCAGCAAGTTTGTTAAGTGCAGCACATTTGAGAGGAGTATAGTTAGTTTCAGTAGGAACTTTTTGTCTCAGATTATAAACATCTAGAGAAGGAAACTACAGTTGTTAGTTTTTGCACACACTGGTCATAAACACTTGGAGAGAGGATGACTTTGCCTTTCCAAGCTTGTCCCAAATGTGTCTTGGTCCCTGATATAGATTTGCCTATGCCAACAGCACTCACCCAGAACTTCATCTGCTCTTTATACCTTCAGTCAGGGCTTCCTTGGCCCCGCAGTCTTGCCTGCTACAAAGGTTAGTCTCAGAATAAAGGTGGTAATAGAAGAAAAATTCAGTTAGTTCTTGGAATCCAATAACACAGGGAACTGGGGATCTCTTTCTTAAGAGGGTCTAGTAATGAAGTAGCACTACAAAGAGATACATAAGAGCTGTACTTGACAGTTGTCTAGGCAGATGGATCTGACATAAAATCATAGAATAACTTCATGTTAGGAGTTAGAAAAGAACGAAAAGATCAGTATGGTGTATCCACAATGACATAGCCACAAAGGACTTGGAGCTAAAATAGAGCTATGACTATAAAATATGGGAACCAGTCAATAGATGAGAACTGTTAGGAGGTGCTATCATGCATTTATTATTCAAAGAGAAGCTCTCTTCTTGTTCCTTAGCAGAATACTGTCTCCCTGAAAATGTGACTGAGCTTAAACCTTGAAGAAATTAGCAGGAATATGAATCAGTTCAGATAGATTTCTATTAACAAGTAGAAATAAACAAAACATGTAAATAATCAAAATAAAATTGTGCTTTTGTCACATAAGAAATATGTGGACTTGGGTTTTTAGCTACTGTATTTTCTCCTTTACAAAACAAATTAGTTGGGGGAGGGGATCCAAGATGGTGGAGCCTAGAGAACACTGTGTCTGACAAGCAGGACAGTAGTGACTGCATAGCAACTGACAGACAGAACTCTGGGCCCCTGAACACCAACGATTGTGTTTCCCAGGTAAAAGAAAACCCCATGGTGTGGGAAGGGATAGGATCCAATCTAGGGTCACCAGGATAAACCCAGAAAGCGTTCCCAGGCCCAACAGGTGCTACTTAGCCAGCTCAGTGCCACACCTCTGTGTGTTTTGATCACCATCCCACACTGAACTGTGTGCCCCACAACACCAGAGACTGGGTTTTCCAGTTGAGAGAAAACCCCATGATGAAGGAAGCAGCTGGGGCTTACTGACCTCAGGTCACCCAGACAACACCCAGAAATGGTCACAGGCTCCAGCAGGTGCTCAGTCACCAGTCCAGAGACCGGCCTGCTCACCTGACTCACAATCCCAGACAGAACTGTGTGCCTCAAAACACCAGAGACTGGGTTTCCCTATTGGAAAGAAACCCCACAATGAAGGAAACATCAGGTCTGACCTCAGGGCACCCAGCCAGCCCCCCCCCAAAAAAAAAATTCCCAGGTTCCTGCAGGAATTCAATTGCCAGTGTGGAGCAACTCGCCTGTGCTATATGCTTAATCACCATATCAACTGACTGTGGACCCCAAAACACAACAGACTGTGTCTCCCTGTTGGAAGAAAACCCCAAGGTGAGAGAAACATCAAGTACAACCTCAGGACACAGCTAATCCCCAGAAAAGTTTCTGGGTTCCCGCAGGCTTCAGGCTCTAGCCTCCAGCCACATGCTTCTGTGCTGCACTCACCTGCCACTGATTACCTCTTAGGTATTGGGACACAGAGCTCCAACTTCAAACCTATAGAAGCTTGGAACCCACGGGATCAGCCCCTAGACATTGCTCCAAAGCACAACTGTCTCCCTAGCTAAAATAACCAAACCTCTGTGCTCCCTGGTTCTTTAAGAGGTCTGTGCTTAACAAACATAGTGTATGAGCAGCAGCAGTTCACTAAATTCAGAGCAAAAAACCCAGTTGAATGGCAGCTATCTCCAGGACTCCTGGTGAGAGCAGAGCCTCTGGACTCTCAATAAGCCCAATTACCCCATAGGACCATACACCTGAGGAAAGCTATGGCAATTCCTTGAGAAGCACCAGACATTCAGTGACCCTACCAAAAAGGCCTCCTTCAGGAAAGATCATCTTCCTGCTAAGGGGATTCCCCCCACCCTCGCCAACCCCAGCGTTCCAACAGGAACCAGAAACTAACAGCCAACACCTGAAAGAGCCAGATATGTAGAGGCCAGCAAAAAAGCACAATAAAAAGCCAAAGAAATATGGCATCTCCAGAACCCAGTAAAACAGGGGCAGGTAGCCCTGGATACCCAAACATAAGTGAAATTCAAGAAGATGACCTTAAATATATGCTTGAGGATAATAGGTAAATAAATACAAGAAGAAAAAGTCAATCAGATTATGGCCATCCGTAAAGAAATATAGAAAGATGCAGCAAAACATTTGGGGTCTTTAAAGAGGAAATAATTAAATCACTAAAAAATAAAATAAATAGAGGAAAGTTCAAACAAACAGGTGAAGGAATTAAAGGAAAAGCAAGAAATTACAAGCAGACAGGTGAAGGAAATCAACAAAACAATTCAATTTCTGTAGACAGAAATGGAAAAAAATCAAAGAAAACACAATTGGAGGAAATCATGGAGAGAGAAAACTTAGGGAGGAGAACAGGAACTACAGGAGAACAGGAACTACAGAGGTAATCATAACCAACAGACTACAAGAGATAGAAGCAAGAATCTCAGATGTGGAAGATACAATGGAAAAAAATCACTGCATCAATCAAAGAAAATGCTAAATCTAAAAAATTCCCAACAAAAAACATCCAAGAAATCCAAGACAACATGAAAAGACAAAGCCTAATAATAATAGGAATAGAGGAAAAATAAGATTCCCATCTCCAAGGTCCAGAAAATATTTTCAGCAAAATCATAGAAGAAAATTTCTCTAATTTAAAGGTAGGCCTATAAGCATACAAGAGGCCTAGAGAATACCTAATAGATTATACCAGAAAAGAAAATCCACCCACCCCATAATAATCAAAACAATAACTATACAAAAAGAAAGAAAAAAATACTAAAAGCTTCAAGGGAAAAAGGCCAAGTATATAATGGCAAACCCATCAGAATCACAACTGATTATTCAAAAAAGACTGTGAAAGCCTGAAGAGCATGGATGGATATCATGCAGACCCTAAGAGAACACAGATTTCAGCCTAGAGTACCATACCCAGGAAAACTCTCAATCATCATACATGGAGAAAACAAGATATTTAACGACAAAAACAAATTTAAACAATACCTACCCACAAAATCAGCATTACAAAAGATACTAGAAAAAATGTAATACAAGAAAGCTAACTACAGAACATAGGAAATAAATAACCTCACTACAAGAAAACTAAAAGCAGCCAAGCACACAAATACACTAGCACACCCAACATCAAAATAAAAGGATCTAACAGACACTGGTCATTAAACTCTCTCAACATCAATGGACTCAAATCTCTAATAAAATGGCACAGACTAACAGAATGGAATTTTAAACAAGACCCAATAATCTGTTGCATACAAGAAACACATCTATGTCACAAAGGTAAACATTACCTCAGAGTAAAGCACTAGAAGATGGTTCTCCGAGCAAATAGACCCAAGAAGCAAGCAGGAGTAGCCATTGTAATAGCTAATAAAATAGACTTTCAACCAAAATTAATCAAAAGAGATGGTGAAGGTCACTTCATACTCATCAAGGGAAAATTTCACCAGGAAGACATCACAGACCTCAACATCTATGCCCTAAATAGAAGGTCACGCATATTTGTAAAAGAAACATTTACAAAAGTTAAAATACACATAGATCCGCACACATTAATAGTGGGAGACTTCAACACCCCACTCTCAACAAAGGACAGGTCAACAAAACAGAAACTGAACAAAGAAACAATGACACTAACAGATGTTATAAATCAAATGGACCTAATGGACATCTGCAGAATTTTTCACCCAAACAGAAAAGAATTTACTGTCTTCTCAGAACCTCATGAAACCTTCTCCAAAATATACCATATAGCTGGTCACAAAGCAAGACTCAACAGATAAAAGAAGATTGACATAATTCCTTGTATCCTTTCTGACCACCACAGACTAAACCTGGACCTCAACAACAACAGAAATGACAAAACACATGGAAAATGAACAACTCACTACTTAATGACAGCTGAGTCAGGAAGAAAATAAAGAAATTAAAAACTTCCTAGAATTCAGTGAAAATGAAGGCACAACACACACAAACTTATGGGAGACAATAAAAGCAGTGCTAAGAGGAAAGTTCATAGCATTAAGTGCCTTCATAAGTTTTTTTCAGATATATTTTATTTTTTAATAATTACAGTGTATTCACTTTGTATCCTCACTGTAGGATTCCATTCCAACCCCACCCTCCCTCCTTCTTCTCCACCCATGCTCCTCCCCCGGTCCACTGATACAGCAGTTCCTCCTCCTCATCCATCTGATCCTAGTCTATAAGGTCTCATCAGGCGTGGCAGCTTTGTCTTCCTCTGTGGCCTGGGAAGGCTGCATTCCCATGAGGAGAAGTTGGTCAAAGGTCAGGCCACTGAATTCATGTCAGAGATAGTCCCTGTTCCCATTACTAGGGAACCCACTTGGACACTGAGCTGCCATGGGCTACATCTGAACAAGGATTCTAGGTTATCTCCATAAATGGTCACTGGTTGGAGTATTAGTCTCTGAAAATTCCCCTATGTCTAGAATTTTTGGTTCTGTTGCTGTCCTTATGGAACTCTTACATCTCAAAAAAGCAACTTCTTGGCTCACCTGAAAGCTCTGGGTGGGGGTGCGGGGGGGAAGAAGCAGACATAAGCAAGAGGAGTAGATGGCTGTAAATAATCATACTCAGGTCTGAAATCAAAAAACTAAAAGCAAAGAGAAAAAATTAAATAATCAATGAAACCAAGAGCTGGTCCTTTGAAAAAATCAACATGATAGACAAAAACTTTGCCAAATTAACTAAAAGACAGAGAGACACTACTCAAATCAACATAATAAGAAATGAAAAGGGGGACATAACAACAGACACTGAGGAAATCCGAACAATCATTAGGTCTTACTTCAAAAGCCTATACACCATAAAATTTGAAAATCTAAATGTAATGGTCAATTTTCTTGATCAATTCCACTTATCAAAGCTTATCAAGATCAGGTAAATAAGTTAAATAGTCCTATATCCCTAAGGAAATAGAAGCTGTTATCAAAAGTCTCCCATCCAAAAACAGCCAAGAGCAAGATGGTTTCAGCTCAGAATTCTACCAGATCTTCACAGAAGAGCTAACACCAATATTCTTCAAACTATTCCTTAAAATAGAAAACATTACCAAACTCATTCTATGAAGCCACAGTCACCTTGGTACCTAAACCTCACAAAGACCCAACAAAGAAAGAGAATTACAGGCCAGTCTCCATTATGATCATTGATGTAAAAATACTTCACAAAATACTCGCAAACCGAAACTAAGAACACATCAAAGATATCATCTACTATGACCAAGTTAGCTTCATCTCAGGTGTGCAGGGGTAGTTCAATATAAGGAAATCCATCAATGTAATCCACAATATAAACAAAAAGAAGGAAAAAAACCACATTATCATCTCCTTAAATACTGAAAAAACATTTGATAAAATCCAACACACATTCAAGTTTAAAGTCCTGGAGAGATCAGGGATACAAGGCACTTACCTAAAAATACTAAAGACAATATACAGCAGCCTATAGCCAACATAAATCTAAATAGAGAGAGAGGCTTAAATAAATCCCACTGAAGTCAGGGATAGGGCAAGGCTGACCACTCTCTCCATATCTCTCCAACATAGTACTTGAAATCCTTGCTAAAGCAATAGGTTAATTAAGGGAGATCAAGGGGATTCAATCAGAAAAGAAGAAGTCAAAGTATCACTATTTCCAGATGATATGGTACTATACATGAATGACCCCAAATTTTCTACCAGGGAACTCCTACAGCTGATAAACACCTTCCGCAAAGTGGCTGGCAGAAAATAAACTCAAAAAAATCAGGCGCCCTCTTATAAGCAAACAACAAAAGTACTGAGAAAGAAATTAGGAAATAACAGAGTTTGTAATAGCCACAGAAAACATAAAGTATGTTTGTATAACTCTAACCAAGAAAGTCAAAGACTTGCATGAAAAAAAAATACTATAAGTCCATGAGGAAAGAAACTGAAGATGATATCAGAAAACGGAAAGATCTCCCATGTTCATGGCTTGATAGGATTAACATAGTAAAAAGGGCCATCTTACTAAAAGCAATCCACAGATTCAATGCAATTCCCATCAAATTACCAAAACAATTCTTTACAGAACTTGAAAGAAAAATCCTCAACTTCATATGGAAAAACATAAAACATAGAAGAGCTAAATAATCATCTATAATAAAAATCTTCTGGAGATATCTCCATCCTTGATCTCAAACTGTACTATAGAGCAACTGTAACAAAAACTACAGAGTACTGGCATAGAAACAGACTGGTGATTCAATGGAATTGCTTAAAAGGCCCAGAAATAAACCTACACCTATGAACATCTGATTTTTAACAAAGATGCCAAAACCATACAATGGAAAAAAGACATCATCTTTGGCAAATAATGCTGGTTTAAAATGCAAATAGAACCATATTTATCTCCCTGCACAAAATTAAAGTTCAAGTGGATCAAAGGTTTCAACATTAAACCAGGCACACTATATCTGTTGGAAAACAAATGGGGAAGAGCCTCAAACTCTTTGGCACAGGAGACAACTTCCTGAACAGAATATTAACAGCTCAGGCTCTAAGATCTACAATTAATAAATGGGACCTTGTGAAACAGAAAAGGTTCTGTAAAGCAAATGACACTGTTAACAGAACAAAATGACAGCCTACAGACTGGGGAAAGATTTTCACCAACCCTTCATCTAATAGAGGGCTTATATTTAGAATACATAAGGAACTCAAGAAATTAGACACCAACAAACCAAATAATACAATTTAAAAATGGGATACAGAAGTAAGCAGAGAATTCTCAACAGGGGAATATCAAATAGTAGAGAAACACAAAGAAATGTTCAACCTCCTTAGTTATCAGGGAAATGAAAATCAAAACAACTCTGAGATTCCATATTACACCAATCACAATGGCTAAGATCAAAAATTCAAGTGATTAGAAAAGATCACCTGAGTGAGGTATCCCAGAAGCAGAAAGACACACATGTTATATATTCACTTGTAAGTGGTTATTAGACATAAAATATAGTATAAGTATACCAAAATCTGTACACCTAAAGAAGCTAAGCAAGAAGGACAACCCTGGGTAAGATGATCAGTCTTCACTAACAAAGGCTAATGGGACGGATATTGGAAGAGAGAGAAAAAAAGCAACAGGGCAGGAGCTTAATACAGAGAGCCTCTGAAAACTCTACCCAGCAGTGTATCAAAGCAGATGCTGAGACTGTAGCCAAACTTTTGGCAGAGTGCGGGGAATTTTATAAAAGAAGGGGAGAGGGGATAGAAATACCTGTAGGGGACAGAAGATCCACAAGGAGAGCAAGAGCACCAAAAAATCTGGGCACAGGGTACTTTTCTGAGAATGATACTCCAACCAAAGACCATGCAAGGAGATAACCCAGAACTCCTGCTCAGATGAAGCCGATAGCAGCTCAGTCTCCAACTGGGATCCCTTGTAATGGGAACAGGGACTGTCTCTGACATTATCTGATTGGCCTGCTCTTTTATTGCCTCCCCTGAGGCAGAGAGCAGCCTTACCAGGCAACAGAGAAAGACAATGCAGCCAATCTTGATGAGACCTTGTAGGCTGGAGTCAGATGGAAGGGGAGGAGGACCTCCCCTATCATTGAACTTCGAGATGGGCATAGGAGGAGATAAGGGAATGACGGTGGGATTTGGAGGGAATAAGGGAGGAGGCTACAGCTGAGATACAAAGTGAATAAAGTGTAATTAGTATAAAATACATTAAAAAATTTAAAAACTCAAGAGAGAACACCTGCTGGAAAGGATATGAAGAAACAGGAACCCTCCTCCATTGGTGGTGGGAGTTCAAACTTGCACAACCACTCTGGAAATCAATCCGGCGCTTTCTCAGTAAATGGGGAATAGTACTAACTCAAGATCCAACTTTATCACTCCTGGGCATATACCCAGAAGATGCTCCACCATTCAATAGGGAGATTTTGCTCAGCTATGTTCATAGCAACTTTATTTGTAATAATCAGAATTGGGAAACAACCTGGATGTCCCTAAATGGAGGAATGGATATAGAAATTGTGGTACACCTACACAATGGAATACTGATCAACTATTAAAAATAAGGAAATCATGAAATTTGCAGGCAAGTGGATAAAGCTAGAAGAGATCATCCTGAGCAACGTAACCCAGAAACAGACAGACAGGCATGGTATATACTCACTTAGAAGCTGATATGAGCTATGTAATATAGGATAGCCATCTGTAGACCTAAAGAAACTAAACACTAAGGAGGCCCCTAGGGAGGAAGCTTAAATCTCATTCTGAATGGTAAACAAGATACACACCAGAAACAGTGGAAGAGAGAAAACAGAATGGGAGCCTACTATAGAGGTTCCTCTGAAAAGCTCCACCCAATAGGAGATAGAAGCAGATGCTGAGACTCATAGCCAAACTTTGCGCAGAGCACAGGGAGTCTTTTGCAAGAAGAGAGGGGTGGGGATAAATGGACATGGAGGGGACAGAAGCCCCACAAGGAGACAAATCAAACTAAAGAATCTGAGCGTAGGAGGTCCTGCAGAGACTGATGTACTAACCGAGGACCTTGCAGGAGAGGACCTAGACCTCCTGCTCAGATATGGTCCATAGGCAACTCAGTCTCCCCATGGATCTCTGAGTGAGAGGAGAGAATGGGTTACCTCTATTATAAATTCAGTTGACTGTCCTTTGATCACTCGCCCCTGGTGATACGGCCTTGCCAGGCCATGGAGGAAGAGGATCCAGGGAGTCCTGATGAGACTTAACAAGGTATAGGCAGATGGCAATGGTGGAGAACTCCCCCTTTCAGTGGTCTATGGGAAGAGAATAGGGATGAAGAGATAGGGTGGGTGGGTTGGGGGGAGTTGAGGGAGAGGGTTTCAGTGAGGATATATAATGAATAATTTTGTGAACAAAAGGGTGGCTATGGATTTAGATTTTAAGGAATTTGTTTTAATTGCTGTGTGAATAGTCATAGAAGAAAAAGGCCACAGTTCATTCAGAAGACTCCTGAGGAAACATGGTACTTATTATGGATGCTGAATAACCAATTGCTTGATAACTATTTGGAAGTTGAGCAGGGCCCCTTGGGTACAAAAGAAGAAAATAAAAGGACCCAAGCTTGAGAAAACAAAACAAAACAAATTAGTTTTGTACTTGAAGATGGTGAAGTTGGAAAGAAATTATCAGCTGTACTTAAAGTCATGTTTTTAGCTCTAATCTAGAAAACAAAATTTTCAGACCAGTCTTAAACAAAGGAAACATAATTATAGAAAAGACTCTTTTATTTTTATTGTTTTAAACTACATGTATATTTCTGTGTATCTGTAAATTCACATAATGAACTTGTCTACAGAGGCTCCTGGAACTGGAGTTACAGCAGTTATGAGCTGCCTGATGTATGTGCTGGGAAATGAACTAAGGTCCTCTGGAAAAGGAGCACATGAGCTTAACCACTGAGCCATATCTCTAGCTCCTAAAAAGTTTGAACCATAAATTTGAAAGGTGAGTATTTTCAAGTTATTCACATGTATGGAGAGGGTCATGGAAGGAGATGAGGGAAGGAGGGTGGGATTGGAAGGGAATGAGGAAGGGGGCTACAGCTGGGATACAAAGTGAATAAAGTATAATTAATGTAAAAAATAAAAAATTAATAAAAATAGCACCAAAATATAATTAATACACAGTCTATTTCTAATATTATCTCAAAGCATATTATAAAATGGCTGTGGTGGTCTGAATGAGAATGACCCCCATAGGCTTACATGTTTGAATACTTGACCCCAGTTGGTAGAACTGCTTGGGAAAGATTAAGAGGTATGGCCTTGTTCGAAAAGGTTTGTCACTGGAGTGTTCTTGAGGGTTTCAAAAGTTCATGCCATTACCAGTTAGCTATCTCTTTCTCCAACTTATGAATCAATTTGTAATCTCTTAGCTACTGTTACAGAGACATGCCTGCCTCCCTGTCTGCATACCTGCTACCATGCTTCCTGCCATGATGATCATGAACATAAAGCCTCTGAAATGTTAAGCAACCTCCCATTAAACTTTCCTTTATAAGTTTTCTTGGTTGTTGTATTTCTTTGCAACAGAAAACTATACATATATATACATCTTTTTTTTCCTTTTTTTTAAATTTTTATCAGTTACATTTTATTAATTCTGTATCCCAGCCGTGCCCCGAAGCCTCATTCCCTCCCAGTCCCTCCCTCCCTCCCTCATCACCACTGTGCCCCTTTCTAAGTCCACTGATGGGGGGG
>REGO01000438.1:2604-12784 GCA_010120015.1 Rhombomys opimus | reverse complement strand
CCATTTGTTGAAGATGCTGTCTTTTTTCCATTGAATGGATTTGGCTTCTTTGTCAAATATCGAGTATTCATAGGTGTGTGGGTTTATTTCTGGGTCTTCTATGCGGTTCCATTGATCCTCGTTTCTGTTTCTATGCCAATACCATACATCTTTTAAATATTTATTTATTACATTAATTTATATATATGGACATTTTACCTGTGTGTATGTATTGTACCTATTGTATGTCTTGTGACTGAGAAATTTAAAAATGGTCTTTTTTTTATAATGGAAGAAAGGTTTATTTTTTACTCACAATTTTAGAGCTTCTTTTAATTAATTGTACTTTATTCACTTTGTATCCTCCCATAAATCCCTTGTTCCTCCCCTCCTAATCCCATCTTCCCTCCCCCTTCTTCACGCATGCCCCTCCCCAAGTCCACTGATAGGGAGGTCCTCCTCTCCTTCCTTCTGATCTTAGTCTATCAAATCTCATCAAGAGTGGCTGCATTGTCATCTTCTGTGGCCTGGTAAGGCTGTTCCCCCCCTCAGAGGGAGGTGATCAAAGAGCAGGCCAATCAGATTATGTCAGAGGCAGTCCCTGTTTCCATTACTATGGAACCCACTTGGGTACTGAACTGCCATGGGCTACATCTGTGCAGGGGTTCTAGGTTATCTCCACACATGGTACTAGTTTGGAATATGAGTCTTTGGAAAGACCCCTGTGTTCAGATTTTCTGGTTCTGTTGCTCTCCTTGTGGAGATCCTGTCCTCTTGAGATCTTACTATTTCCCACTTCTTTCATAAGATTCCATGCACTCTGTCCAACAGTTGGTTATAAGTCTCAGCATTTGCTTTGATAGTCTGCAGGGCAGAGCCTTTCAGAGGCCCTCTGTGGCAGGTTCCTAACTTGTTTCCTGTTTTCTTCTTCTTCTGATGTCCATCCTCTTTGCCTTTCAGGATGGGGATTGAGCATTTTAGTCAGAGTCCTCCCTCTTGATTAGATTCTGTAGGTGCACAGATTTTAGAAGGTTTATACTATATTATATGTCTGTATGAGTGAGTATATTCCCTGTGTGTCTTTCTGCTTCTGGGACAGCTCACTCAGGATGATCCTTTCCCATTCCCACAACTTACCTGCAAATTCATGATTTCCTTGTTTTTCATTTCTGAGTAATATTCCATTGTGTAGATGCACCACAATTTCTGCATCCATTCTTCAGTTGAGGAGCATCTGGGCTGTTTCCAGTTTCTGGCTATTACAAATAAAGCTGCTAGAAACATGGTTGAGCAAATGTCCTTATTGTGTACTTGAGCCTCTTTTGGATATATGCCTAGGAGTAGTATGGCTGGATCTTGAGGAAGTTCTATTCCTAGTTGTCTGAGAAAGCACCAGATTGATTTCCAGAGTGGTTGTACAAGTTTACATTCCCACCAGCAATGGACAAGGGATCCCCTTTCTCCACAGCCTCTCAAGCATGTACTGTCACTTGAGGTTTTCATCTTGGCCATTCTGATGGGTGTAAGGTGAAATCTCAGAGTTGTTTTGATTTGCACTTACCTGATGGCTAATGAAGTTGAGCATTTCTTTAAGTGTTTCTCTGCCATTCGATATTCCTCTACAGAGAATTTTCTGTTTAGTTCTGTTCCCCATTTTTTAATTGGATTACTTGGTTTGTTGCTTTTCAGCTTCTTTAGTTCTTTATATATACTGGATATGAGTCCTCTGTCAGATAAAGGGTTGGTGAAGATCCTTTCCCAATCTGTACGCAGTCGTTTTGTTCTGACAACAGTGTCCTTTCCTTTACAGAAGCTTTTCAGTTTCATGAGGTCCCATTTATTGATTGTTGCTCTTAGAGCCTGTGCTGTTGGTGTTCTGTTTAGGAAGTTGTCTCCTGTACGAATGAATTCTAGGCTCATTCCCAGTTTTTCTTCTAAGGGATTTAATGTGTCTCGTTTTATGTTGAGTTTTTTGATCCAATTGGACTTTAGTTTTGTGCAGGGTGATAAGTATGGATCTATTTGTATTTTTCTACATGTAGATATCCAGTTAGACCGGTATCATATGTTGAAGATGCAGTCTTTTTTCCATTGTATGATTTTGGCATCTTTGTCAAAGATCAGGTGTCCATAAGTGTGTGGGTTTATTTCTGGGTCTTCTGTTCGTTTCCATTGATCCACCATTTTGTTTCTATGCCAGTACCATGTAGTTTTTATTACTGTTGCTCTATAGTACAGCTTAAGGTCAGGGATGGAGATACCCCCAGAAGATCTTTTATTGTAGAGGATTGTTTTAGCAATTCTGGGTTTCTTCTTATTCTATATGAAGTTGAGAATTTTTCTTTCCAGGTCTGTAAAGAATTGTGTTGGTAATTTGATGGGAATTGCATTAAATCTGTAGATTGCTTTTGGTAAGATGGTCATTTTTACTATGCTAATCCTGCCAAGCCATGAGCCTGGGAGATCTTTCCATCTTCTGATATCTTCTTCTAATTCTTTCTTCAGCAACTTGAATTTTTTTTCATACAAGTCTTTGACTTGCTTGGTTAGGGTTACATCAAGGTACTTTATCTAATTTGTGGCTATTGTTAAGAGTGTTGTTCCCCTAATTTCTTTCTCGGCCCTTTTGTCTTTTGTATGCAGGAGGGCTACTGATATTTTTTTTTTTAGTTAATTTTGTATCTGGCCACTTTGGTGAAGGTGTTTATCAGCTGTTTGGGGTCACTCAGGTATACTCTCATATCATCTGCAAATAGTTAGTTAAGTAGGGGTCAGTTCAGGTTTAAAATAAAACAAAATAAAACCTAATTTTGGCTGGTTTTGTTTTTCTACTACGCTATCTGAATGTACCAGATTTTAAGGTATCATACAGAAATATACATTCTAAAAGATTTATGATGGTATCATATAGCCAACTACTCTAATATATTTTAGAAGGAATTGTTGAACTATTTGCTAATATGAAAAAGTGACAAAATAGGGAGTGTGTGAACAAGTGCATATACATTTGTATATCAGTCTCAAACTCTATCACTGACTTGTGTATGTATTTCTATGTATATGTATCTATATAAGTCTCCAAAAGATTTGCAATATGATTATATACTTCTTCCTTTTTTTCAGTTACCTCTAAGCTACTAAAGATTCCTTGGAGGATTTTTATGACCCTAATGTGAACTCTTAAGGAATACAAGTGTGTCATTTAAAACATCTTGCTTCAATAAACTTTAGTGCAAGTAAGAGGAAGTTTTGAAAGGCACCTGGGGAAGTCCATCTTAATTCAAACTGGTAATTTGATATGTGCCTAATTTGATCTCCCTATTCTAAATATCAAACTCTGTTTCCAGAAGTTAATTGGTTTTTGTTTACTTTTTTGTTGTTATTTCAATTTAAATATATTAACAGATTTTGTCTGAACTTTAATGTTCTCACTTTTGGCAGGACCCACATTTCAATTACAATTACTTGAGCTCACCATAGGATTAATATATTTTAAAGATTACATTAATTAGCTGGGGGGGCATTTTATTTCTCATCAAGAGTATTATTAAGTTAGCCTAGCCAAATGATTTTCCAGCATTTGCAGAGCATTTGTAATTCAGAATGAAGAAAATGCTGGAGTGTTCTTTATTAAGGATCCCTTGCATTGCTGTAAGTTGTGTCAATTCTTAAAGCAAAGCTAACTTAGATCTAACTATACAGACTTAGAATCATTCCTCCTCTCTTTTCCCTTCTCTGCCACCATGTCTTCTCCTTTACTCCCCTAAATTTCATCCCTCCTCTACTCCCTTCTTTCTTTTTCCCACGCACTGGCCTTAGCTTTAGAGTGGCTGTGAGCATATATTTTGAGGCTGAACTTTCATTAGGAGAAAAATAAAAGTAACTCTAATTTCCTACTGTAAAAAACATTGAAGTTTAAATTTTCTATAAAGTCCTCTGACCCAAACATTTGTCATCTTCTTGTGGGTCATTAAGGAGTATTCAAGTACTAGCCTGGCAAAACAGGAATATACTTACTTTCAGTCATGCCAATTGCCAATATCTCTTAGTAATTCCCTCCTTCAACCAATATCACACAGTGATTGTTGTCACTGTCCTACTGCTAGTAGACTTGAGAATCATGTCTGATCACTGTTTCTCTGTTCTGGTTGGCTGTCACACATAACACTCCTCTGTCCCTGAAAAAACATGGTGAATGTGGCAAGGATTGATCTCAAGTGCCACCTGGTTGTCATTCCTTATTGCAAAGTAGTGCTGCTTTTATTTGTCCATGTGAATTTTTACTGTTATAATTTTGAAAAACTCTTTTTTGATTCATCAGTGGAAATTTTTTCCTACTAAGATTCATCCAGGAAGCAGTGGATGCTATGAAGTCATCAACACTACTTTCCCCGCTAATGCCAAGAATATCCTTGGTTAAGGAAGCCTATGCCTCTAATGCTTTCTTTACTTGGGAACTCTAGCTTTCTATTTGCTATCTCAAGTGCAAATACATGCCTACAACTCTAAGGACATTCATTTAAGGACAAAGTGGAATACTTAAAAAGGTGAAGAAAAGAATGAAAGAAAGAAAGGAAGGAAGGAAGGAAGGAAGAAAGAAAGAAAGAAAGAAAGAAAGAAAGAAAGAAAGAAAGAAAGAAAGAAAGAGAAAGAAAGGCAAAGCCTGCAGATTTATATTTAAGATGTGATATTTTTTAAAGGGGGAAATTATAAAATATGTAATTTTTCTGTACATGTACACATGTGGCATGTTACCAGGAGAGGAAAAACATAAATAGTTTGTTCAAAGAATCAACTCTGGAGTCAAGATATGCAGGCTTAAATTCTAGTTGTGGGCTTTGCTACCTCTGAGTCTGGGCAAATATGTACATTATATACAATGTTCTAAACAAGTATATAACTTTCTTTACTGAATCCTAATATCCCCCCCATTGAAGGACGATGTTAGACAAACTTGAACATCTTTAAAAAAAAATATTACAACCAAATTTATACCCCTATGAGATGAGAGCAAGCTTCTGTCATTGTGGTGATCTCCCTTTTCATGGTAAGCAATACAAATGTTCTACTATCAGGTGTATTGGTGATACTTGAAAAGCTTATAACTTTGATACTACATAACATAATATTAAATTTCAACACATTACGCATAGAAAAATAACTCAAAATAATTGACTTTTTTTTAGGTAATTAGGCTCCTTTCAATTGCTACAGACTATATGTAATTGAGACTCTTGCCTTGATATTTTGGATTTGTAAATATCTGTACTCAAGCACATTTCAGGGCAAGTTTTCTCCTTCTTGAACTGACATCCACAAAAGCAAAGAGGAAATTGTTGAGGTCTCCATAGAAATATGCTAATCACATTGAGAATATACAAAGAAAAAGCCCTCAGTGCTTTGGGAAATCTATTAATTATTTGCCCAAATATCTAAGAAAATAATTAGTCAAACTAGTTGAATTGAATAAAAAATAACTAGATTTTTTTGTTTCATTGAAGACAAATATGAGCATATTTGTGTTTCTTAGTTTTTTAAATCAGTTATTTAGTATAACTTATGAAACACATTTTCCGTTTTAATTCCTTACCCATAGAACAAAAATGGTTTTGGTATGCAACACAACATATATTAAATAAGACAATAAAGCAACAACATACTCTTTCATAAAGAGTGGAGGAGAACAAAACATGGTCTCTTGAAATTTTTCTACAGGTTATAGTACACATCTGAATTGCAAATGCATTAATATCTAAAAATCCTTAATCTTTTCATGGCAGACAACCTGTGATGACTGGATGTATTTTTCATTACTGCCAGAGGCAGCTATTTGTTTTCAGGATTTTTCTCAGCCCAAAAGTGTCATACACCTATGAAGACCCAATCTTTTCAGTCAACAACTTTTATTGCTTTGTCTTTAATATGCAATTCCCAAATGTAGCTCTGGTTTAGGGATATATTTACATTTTTGCTTAATGATGATGAAACTAAGATTTCTGGTTTAACTTGGGATATGGAAATCCACAAAAGAGATTGAGCCTGCCTTAGTATGAAATTTTAAAAATGAATATTATGCAATGCCACAGAATGTTAAGCCTTTCAGCCTTCTGAGTTTATAAGTCAAGATAATTAAATTTCAAAGGAACAAACGTCTCTTGTCCAAGATAAAATTGAGATTCAGGAACTGTTTCATATTGGCATAATATGGAAGAAAAGAGTAGGAATTATTTAAACAGTTAAGAAAAAATGTATCGAATTTTAATGACTTATTTAATGTCAAATATGTGTTAATCTGTATACTATTTTCTTTTTCATTTCTGTGACCCAGATATGACAAAAAAAAAAATAGCCCATGGTATCAGGAGCATTACTAGTGGGTGTCCACATGGAACAGCCTAAGAAGCAGGTTTAGGGTTGAAACCAGGAGCTTATAAAAATTTTAAATAACTGTCCAGAGTGACCTACTTCTACCAGACAGCATCCATCTTTTTAAAGGTCCACAGCTTTCAAAGTAGCACTACAAATTTGGGACCAGCTGTATAAGATTTGAGTTTACTGGAGATATTTTAGATTTAAACTGCAACAGCATGAAGGTTTACAGAGTCTTTGAATGGTATACATAAGACCATTATAGACAGTCTTTCTCTCTCTCTCCTGTGTGTGTGTGTGCGTGCATGTGTGTATGAAGTTATGCATGGATATGTGTACTTTTGAGTGTGAAGGCTTAAACTTAATATTAGGAATCTTCCTAGATCACTCTCTACCTTATTTTGAACTGGAGATCACTAATATTGGCTAGTCTTGCAAGGCAATTTGCTCTGAGATTCTCCTTTCTGCCTTCTAAACACTGGAATAACTGACTGGCTACCATACCTACCAGATATTTATGTTGGTGCCACGATCCAAATTTCAGTGTCACTTGATCACTTGAGCCCTTTCTGTAGCCACTTGAAAGTTCCTTTCTGTGAACTTCTCCATGGAACAAACGAAAAATGTTTGTGTCCATGAAGAGATTTAAAATAATCTAGTCACATATACTCATAAGATTTAAAAATGTTTCAACTTTGCTCAAGAGTATGCAGAACAGTTCCTTTGTGTGTATGTATGTGTGTGTTTGTAAAGGTAAAGCTGAACTGGTAGTGCAGTGGGGGGCTTGGGTGAGGGAAAAGTCTATGATAAAAATATCTTGTATGGGCCCTAGCTCCTCCTGAAATCACAAAGACTGGCAGCCATCAGGAATGACCAGGTGAGACACCTCTCCCAATCCCTCACTAGATTCCTCCTGGCAAACCCAGCATGGGGTGAGGCTTGTCCCATGCCCTTCATGAGCATACCATTTCCTATCTTAAGGCTCTACCTTAAATCCCAGAGATAGCAACCATCAGGGATTACCAGGTCCCAGCTCTATCTGAAGTTCCAGAGACAGCAATCATCAGGGATTACCAGAGACTGCCTTCATCAGGGACTAACAGAAACCAGCAACCATGAGGGACTACCAGCTCTATTTGTAATCCCAGAGGTCTACTGCCATCAGGTACAACCAAGCTTGCCAACACCAAGGACAACTAGATGGCTAAAGACCAGGGTAAAAACACAGTCAACAAAACCCAGGTTAATATGGCAGCATCAGAGTGCAGTTATCCTATAATAACAAGCCTTGAACATTCCAATACATCTGAAGAGCAAGAGAATGACCTAAAATCTAATCTTCTTAAGATGATAGAAGCCTTTAAAGAGTTAATTAATAAATCCCTTAGAGATACACAGGAAAGTCTTTCAGAGACACTCTGTGGTATGCTTCGATCCAGTTCCCTGTTTTCTCCATCTCCTGAGGCCTATTCCATTTGCCTTTCTGAATGAGGATTGAGCATCTTACCCAGAGTCTTTATTCTTCCTTAGCTTTAGGAGAGGGGCATGGGAGGAGAAGAGGGAGGAAGATGACAATGCAGCCACTCCTGATGTGATCTGATAGACTAAGATCAGAAGGAAGGAGAGGAGGTCCTCCCCTATTAGTGGACTTGGGGAGGGGCATGCGTGAAGAAGGAGGAGGTAGGGTGGGTTCAGGAGGAGAGGAGGGAGGGGCTTATGGGGGGCTACAAAGTGAATAAACTGTAATTAATAAAAAAGAAAAACTCTTCCCCGCCCCCCCAAAAAAATACAAGCTTAAGAAGCAACACTAATAAATCAGGCTAACAAAATGAAAATATAAATATGAGTTTATAGCACTTTCTATATCACCCTGTATTTTTCTTTTTATCTATCTATCTATCTATCTATCTATCTATCTATCTATCTATCTATTTATTTTGGAGTTTGATCTACATCAGGTGTTCTCAAGTGAGGTTGACACTGAAATTTTTATTTAGTTTAGACTTGACCTAAAATTTTCATTGTCTTGGCATAACAGGAATAAGCTACCCTGCCTAAAAGTTGTTTTGGTTATGTTTGTATACACATAATAAAAAAGTGACTTGAAAGCCACCTATAAATTTTGAACCCCTGCTCTATGTTGTGCATTTACTGTTGTTTTTAACACATGCAAGAAAATGTTATTTTGCATAAATTATTACTGAAAATATATACTCATCATGACATCATTTAGGCTTCTGCCCAAACTCAAACAATAGCAGTGGGGTTGATCTACAACAGGTGTTCTCAGATGAGGCTGGCTTTAAAATTATTATGTAGCACAGGCTTTACCTGAACTTTCCATTTTCCTAGTTTAATAGGAATAGGTTACCCTGTCTGTGAGGTGTTTTATCATATGTACACAAATGAAAAAAAAAAGCAAAAACAAACAAACAAACAAACAAACAAAAAAACAGGTGGGTTCCAACCACCTCTTAATTTGAACCCTGGCCTTGTGTTGTCTGTCTCCTGATGTGAAATTTTACTATGTGATAGAACTACTCTGGGGGACAGTACAAGTTCGCAACTATAATTTCTAGAAAAGCTTTAAAACGTAGAATAAAAATGTTACCCTTACATGATTTATTACTGAAAAATGTGTTCATCATTATATAATTCAGACATTTGCACAAACCTATTATTATGCCTAGGAGTCATTATAGAAACATGCTATGTAGTCACTTTTGAACCTACAGAGAGCACTGACCAAAAGAGAGTGACAGAAATACAGAGACAAAAGATTCCCAGGTTTGATAGATAGTTAGATGGTAGCCATAATTAAAATTTGATGGGATACTATGGTTTTGCTCCTTAGAATTCTTACTACACTGCTGGTTTTTCAAAAATCCAAGCATCCTCAAAACTAATGTACTCCACAAGAACGTCTACCTGGAAGGTTTCTCAAAAGAAAGGAAACAGATTGATTAAATAGAACACCAGGGCTAGAAAAGGGCAATCAAGGTTTTTTTGAGAGACACAGTGATCACTAAACCACAAACATGGGACTGGGTTAATATATACAACATATAAAAGAATAATATATATCATATATGTATATATTGTGTGGATATTTATTTATTCCTCTTTTTAATTTATTTCTACTTTTATATATTACATCTTGACCACATCACCCTGCCTCTCATGGCACCTAAAGACCCTGTCTCCTCCCAGTCTTTTCCCCACCCCCACCTCCCACCCACCAATCCACTTCTCCTCTGTTTCCCTTTAGAAAAGGACAGGCTTCTTATGGATATCAAACAAACATGGCATGTAAAGTTACAGTAAGTCTAGGTACCACACCTTGCCTTAAGGCTGGAAGAGGCAACCGTTGGAGGTAGAGGGTCCCAAAAGCAGTAAAGAGTCTGAGACAGACCCTCTCCCACTGTTAGGATTCCCACAGAAAGATGAAGGTAAACTAAAAACAAAGCTTTATAAACTGATAGCTACTGTTAGGCATGACAGAGCTATAAAGATGAGCTAACCTTCATTTTTCTCCTGAAGGATGTTGGGAATGAAACACCATGACCTGTAAGAGCCAAGAGGCTTGGTTTTAATGGGTACAAAGGTGAGAAGAACGAGGAATCAGAACAGGAGGACAAGTCCCAGAAAGAGTGCTACCTCGGAAACCAATTGGTTACTGAGCTACCACAGGCTACATCTGAGCAGAGGTTCTATGTTATATCCATACATGGTCCTTGGTTGAATGTCAGTTTCAGAAAAGACCCTGTGCCCAGATATATTTGGTCTTTGTAGAGCTCCTATCCTTTCCCCATCAGACTAACTCCCCTTCTTT
>REGO01000437.1:1588778-1619882 GCA_010120015.1 Rhombomys opimus | reverse complement strand
GTGGTTCCTGATCTTTTCTCCAAGTTCTCCAGCTCAAGGGTTTTCTCATTTTGTGTTTTCTTTATTGATTCTAATTCTGTTTTCATGACTTGCACCATTTCTTTCATGTGTTTGATTTTGGATTCCTGTCTCTCTACGATGGCCTCTGTTTCTTTGTTCATTTCCTTTTTATATGCCACTAATTTTTCCTCTACTTGTGTATCTATTTGTTTGGTTATGTTTACCTCTTTTTCTTCAAGGCTTTTGTCTATTTCTTCTTTCTTTACCTCCAATTGACTGGCCAACTCTTTGAAAGATTTGTTCATTTCCTCCTTATGAGCCTCAAATAATTGGGCAAGCATGGCTTTAAAATCATTTTCCTGTGCTTCTGCTGAATTGGAGTATCCATGTATTTTGGGGTTTGCTGGTTAAGTCATGATGTCCTGATTTATGTTGGAAGTGTTCTTTTGCCTACCCCTGGCCATTGGCTTATCTGAAACTGTCCCTATTTGTTTTTGGATTCTGCAGATCAGACTGGTACTGTCTCTTTCTGGAGTCTGGAGAGTTCTTCAGGAAGCTGAGAACTCTCAGCATGTGCTGAGGACTAGCTGTACTTGTGGGAGGAAAGTATGCAGGGGCAAAAGGGGCAAATGGTAGTATGCCCTTGCGCGCACACGTGCACGTGTCTGTGTGTGTGTGTGTGTGTGTGTGTGTGTAAGTGCGTGGATGTGTGTCTCAAGGGACAAAGTGATGGCTAATGTTGAGCTCTTGAGTGTGTGGGAGGGGCTCTGCACTGTATATGTCGCAGGCGCTAGTGATGATCGCAGCTCAATTTCTGGCATTAACTGCCTTAACTGCTCAATTAGACCCACAGAGCAGGAACTTCAATGCCCCTAGTGCCCCTCTGTTTCCCAAAGTGGGTATGTGGGTGGGAGTGGGTTCGATGCCTGGCTTCTGTTTTAGAAAACCCAAGACCTGGGGATCTGCAGATTCTCAAGGGTGCACTCACAAGCAGGTCACTTGGCAGAGATCGTGGAATCCGGGCTCTCTGCCTCTGGTTTGGCCCTGCTTCTTTGATGTGCTCCACCATTTCTGTGCTGCTGTCACTGCCAGGTTCTGAGGTCTTGCTGCCGCTGGAGATCTCAGGGTGGTTTCATCAGCAGGGATGGGGTAACCAGGCTCTCTGTTCTCTGGTTTGGCCCTGGTTAGTCTTAAACTGGAGAGCTGTTGTGTCCTGCCAGCTTAGTGCTGCCCAGCCACCAAGTCCCGCTGTAACTGGAGACTGGGTTGCTAGTCCCGATGCTTTCTGGGAAGTCCTGGGGTCTCTTCACTGTGCTCTCCAAGCTTGGGAGGCCCAGCGCCTGGTGTGCTAGGTTGTATGACGTTTCTGCCTGATTTTGTTGAATGTATAGCGTATTCTCTGTCACTGTTGGATTGGGTGGGTCATACCATCAGTGATGGCGATCCTGAGGAGCTAGTATGGCATCCAGCAGACTAGGGCCCTGGAAGGATGGTGCAGCCGCCGTGAGATTCTGCCGTGTGATTCTGGGACTCCAGCACAGGTACTGCTAGCCTTTGCCTGCCACTAAAGGGCTTGGAGCTCTGCCTCAGCGGCTGTATATCCAGGCAGTTAGGTCTGCTCTGAGAAAGACCAGGCCGCTGTGCCGATGTGCCAAGGAGGATGGAGGTCTGGGGGAGGGGAGTGCCGTGAGATCAAAGGATCATTTCTCTCCTTCCCCAAACAAGTCCCCGGGTGACCCGAGACCAAAGTTTTCACCTCCTGTGATGTTCCTGTTGTCTAGAAAGCTCCACTGTTGTCTTCCTGGGTTAGAGGTCCTTCCATTCACCAACTCAGAAGTTCAGGTATTCCACCGCTCAGAAATGGTGTGTGCTCGTCGCCATCTTGGCTCCCCAATTTATAGAAATTTATGTGATGATTTACCTTATATACTTGATATTCCTTGTTCAGAGGCTTTTCATAGTTATCCCAAGTTTAGCTTAATAATTTGTATTAAATTATAACATTTCTCATATTGATTTTCCAAATAAAACTCTATATTTACAAATAATTTAAAGTTTGATATTTTACTACTGGAAATCAAAAATAATTAGAAAACCGTTTTCTCACGTTTCTTTTTTTTAAAGAAATATTGATTTTTTGTGAGTTTCACATCACATATTCTAGTTCCACTCATCTCTTTGTCCTTTTTTTCAAATTTATTTTTTTTAATATTAGTTATACTTTATTAACTTTGTATCTTAGCTGTATCCTACTCCCTCATTTCCTCCCGAACCCATCCACCCTCCCTCATCTCCTCCCTGCCCCTTTGCAAGTCCACTGATATGGGATGTCCTCCTCCCCTCTCATCTGACCCTGGTTTATCAGGTCTCATCAGGACTGGCTGCAAAGTCCTCCTCTGTGGTCTAGCAGGGCTGCTCCTCTCTAGGGGGTGGGGAGGTCAAAGAGCCTGCCGTTGAGTTCATGTCAGAAAAAGTACCTGTTCCCCTTACAAAGGTACCCAGAGTGCAGAAAATCATATGAAAGAAGGGGGAATTAGTGTTACCTGGAGAGGACAGGAGCTCCACAAGGACCAAATGTATCAGGGCACAGGTGTCTTCTATGAGACTGTTTCTCCAACCAGGGACCATGTATGGATATTAACCTAGAACCCCTGCTCAGATGTAGCCCATAGTAGAGGAACACTTCTAATCAAGCCCAAATAATTAAAACTGATTTCATTTAAACAATTCCAAAACAACAACAATAGCAATGGTAGCCCAAACTGTACAAGGTTCTAACTAGAAACATCACACATTGAACAAGTTGATGTTTTACAGTTTAGTTGAAATTATAAATACCAGGAAGAATTAGCACAGGGTTCTGATCAATAAATCAACTGTTTCACCACATGCATCAGTACACTGTAGAACACATACAGAATTTCTAAAACATAATATTATATTGTTATATTATATCATTAATATTATACAAAGTTATAAGTAATCTAAGATTATTACCTTAACATGAAACTTAGCAGTCTTATCAAATGAATGTACTTCTTCATCCACCTCTATTTATCCAAGACAAACTAGAGCCATCTGCACAATCTCAGTGCAGTGTGCAACACATGCCTTAGTTTAGGCCTTGTTCTGAGGAAAGTGTAAGAGCAGGTACTACTGGAAGCCGTGCATGTAGCTCAGTATTCTGGGATTCCAAACAGGGGGAGCTATGGCTGCCTCTTACTCTTTTGCCTGCTTTTGGGACCCTTTTTTCTTTTACTGGATTACCTTGTCCAGCTTTGATGTAAGAATATGTGAATATATGCCTGCTCTTGATGTAGCTTGTTATGCTCTACTTGGTTGATGTCCCTGTGTGTTCCTTTCCTCAGGGAGACCAAGTAGCAAGTGGATCTTGGAAAATAGGAAGGGGTGTGTGTGTGTGTGTGTGTGTGTGTGTGTGTGTGTGTGTGTGTGTGTCGGGGGCTATGCTTGGGGAAGGGGAGGAGAGGAAGCTGTAGTCAGGATGTAATATTTGAGAGAAGAATAATTTAAAAGAATTTTTAGAGAAAGAACATCAAGCTACACAACTATGGCATATGTGCAGAGGACCTAGGCCAGACCTATACATGTCACCTGATTGCCACTTCAGCTTCTGTGAGACCCTGTGGGCCCAGGGGAGTTGATTCTGTGGCCTGTTTTCTTGTGGTATCCTTGACCCATCCAGTTCCTACAACTCTACTTCCCTCTCTTCTGCAGGATTCCTGAACTTTGAGAAAAAGGGCATGAAAATCACTATGTAGGAAGGTGGAGAGGGAAGGATCACATATGAAAATTATTTTTAAATCCAAATACTAAAAATACCTCTGTGTTCAGGTGCCAATGGAATGAAAGTATTCACCACCACTTTATGATCACAGGGCTTTATTTGGAAATAAAAGTAGATAGATAGATAGATAGATAGATAGATAGATAGATAGATAGATAGATAGATAGTTGAGCAAGTAGTTTTACTCTCTTGGTTTTCCACATTAAGCATGTAGCTATAGAAATGGATTATCATTGTCTTCTCACTTAAAAAGAGAATCATATAAATTACTTATTCAAAATGAATCATCTTGGAATGTAATTCTCATCCCACCTTATTTTTTTTTCACTGAGTTTGGCAGCAATGTATTTATTTCAAGCTTTTTCTTTCTCAAGAACTAAAATGATGGGAGAGTTTTAGTACTTCCTTCAAAAATGAAATTGCTTGCTAAATTGCTTTCTAGGCACTAAGTCAAAACTCCGTTAGATATAAATTATGTGAAAAATACAAGCTTTCCTGAAAATCAAATGGCAACTATAAGTAGTTTCTTCAAAGAACCCTTATGATTAACACAGAAGAGTGAATTATCCTTAAAAATCTGTTGTCATGTTTGACCAAAAAGTTTAATATTTCCCAAACACATTTGAGTGATAAAAATTCACTTGTTAAAACACATTAAGACTCATAGATCATCTTTAATATGATCATAGATATTAGTAATTGAATAATTTTACATATTATGACATTAAATATAGGTCTCAGATCGATAAAATATATGGACTATCTAATGAATACACATTTTTGAAAACCTGTTAGCATTTAACCCGTTAGAAAGATTTATATAATTCTATATACAAAGTAAGGTATTTTCACAATTGTAAAAACCCAAATTGCTTTGACAGTTTTAACAGTTTCTTGGATAAGAAAATCTTTTTAAAAGAGTGCTCTCAATAGTTAGATTTAGTCCCAAAAGATTGGAATACAGGTTAGCAATTGAGGAAATTAAAGTTTGTAAGATTCAGTGACATATTTATTTTCCTATTTACTTCCTTTTTTTTATCAAGAAACAGAAGTGAGAGTGAAAAATAGAAACAAAAGAAAAAAAGAGGAATAATAAATACTGAATTAAAATTGTTTCTATTCTGATGAAGAATATACTTGATACATTTTCCACAAATCACTTTCATATCTTTATAAAATCAATACTAGTTTAATTTCTCTAATTTCTATTTTATTTTGCTTTGGTGTGTACTAAGAAATACGGTTACATCAGTTATGTTTACATTCAGTCCAGCTTTGCTTCTTATTCCTTCACATAGGCTGGAGTTAAAACTTCTTCCTAAGATACCACTTTAGGCCAGAATACAGAAAATAAAAATACAAAAGGAGAAAACATCCCTGTGCTACTTTTTATAAGGCATGCACAAGGAACCCTGCTATAACCCTACAGTGAAAAGGACTGTGCCTTTATTCACTTTGGTTTAATCCACAGATAGAACCTAAACCTTCTGCCAGACTACCCACAAAGCACCACAGTGGGCTCAATGGCAGAGCAAATATGGAGTTGAGTGTGAAGTATCTGGTGGAGTGGCTATGGGTGTCTGGGCTCAACACTCTTCCCATGTCCTCACAAGCTGGTTTTGTGTTTTTCTCTACTATCTCCTAGAAGTGGTTCACTAAATGCTGGGTGACTGGAAGCAAGAAGCATCTAATCAAGGAAAGAAGTGATGTAGAAAAGTATCAGCATTTGTCAAGGCCTGGTGTGAGCCCTCCAAACACAGAAAAAGGCTTCACAAGGAAAGCAACAGAAACAAAAACCTAGGCCCAGGGATCTTCTCGGAAACTGACACTCCAACCAAGGACCATTCATGGAGAGGCCTAGACCCCCTACTCACATGAAACCCATAGGCTGCTCAGTTTCCAAGTGGGTTCCCTAGTAAGGAGAGTACGGCCTGTCCCTGACATGAATTCAGTGGCAGGTTCTTTGATCATCTCTCCCTCGGAGGTGCAGCCTTGCCAGATCACAGAGGAATATGATGCAGCCAGTACTGATGAGATCTGATAGGGTAGGGTCAGATAGAAAAGGAAGAGGTCCTCCCCTATCAGTGGGCTAGGGGAGAGGCATAGAAGGAGAAGAGGGAGGTGGATGGGATTGGGAGGAGATGAGGGAGGGGACTACAGCCAGGATACAAAGTGAATAAATTGTAATAAATAATACTTGAATTAAAAACATTTAAGCAATAAAAGTAGACTGTACCATGGAAGACCATGTCAAAAAATTTATCCTTCAAAAAAATAAGAAAAGAATAAAATAAAATGTGCACAGATTAGAAAAAACAGAAATTTAAATAATGTCAGTATTCTTTGAACCTCATTAGGGGAGAGTAATTATTTTATTGACAGTCAGCTTCACATATGGGAATAATAGTTGGCATGATAGGAGATCATGATCAGAATCAGAAAAGTAGAATCACCTTTTAGATTTTTTTATATTTATCGTAAATTCTTAAATGAACCTTCTATAGCTTTTAACTCTTTGTCAGACAATACTTAAATAGCTAGAAACCTGAACTCACAAACTGTTAACTTGTCTAATCAATGATAAATTTGTGTTTACTGTCTTTGATTTTTATTTTAATAAATGTTTAAGCAAACATATTCATATATACTTGAGTGAGTACATGGGAAAAATCAACTGTTCAAGTTAATTTGTTCTTGTTAAGTTATTTTACCTTTTAAAATTTTATTTTGCCTTTTTATATACTCCATTCTGTGTCTTCTGAGTCCCTTTAACCAATATTGTTTTCTCTTTCATCCTAATGTATTTTTAACCAAAGTTATATAGTGAGTATGAATATAAATTAATATATATGAATGATTACATGTATTCATATATATTACACATACTACTGTCTGTATGTTTATTCTGTGTTGCTTTTATATAAAACTGCTTATGAACATTGAATACATTGCTGAAGGAATATTTTCAGAATTAAATCCATTCTTTCTCCTGGTAGACCTTCAATGGTTCAAAAAAATCTGATGATATGTAACATTTCCCACTATTGACTATCCTCCTTTTCCCTAATCATTTGTGATATTCTCTGGCATGAGCCACATTGAATTAAAATATTATACATGCTCATGATCTTTAAATTTGTTTATTTATGAATTGAATTCACATTATACAAATGAGTCTAAAATAATAATATCCTAATTTATTGCATTTTATTGTGAAAAATACATATGACATTTAACGTTTTCTTCCTTGAGAATTATGGGAATTAATTGACTAATCATTTATTTGTCATATAAATAGAAATCATCAAATTGAATGATTTTGGTTACCTTTATAAAAAGTATACATATGTTTCTTCAATTACCGTCCCTTGACAAAACTACAATCAGTTTAAATCTAACAATGCTGGGAAGAGGGCATACCCTTTAACAAAGTTTTCTGTTCTTCCATGGGATTCTAGTTCTGTTACAACACTGTCAGGCACTTGAAAATTGGGAATAGGTTTACCTCAAGATCCAGCTATACTGTCCCTTGGTATATACCCAAAATACACTCCACCATTCAATAAGTACAGGAACTCTAAAATGAGACCAACAGAACCAACTAACTAGGGCCCAGTGGCTTCTAGAAGCCTGAAACATCAGCCAAGGACCATGCACAAACTGGACATAGGTCCTCTATAAAGATGTCTGACCGGGACTCACATGCTAGCTTTTTAATCACTTCCCCCTGGTGGGACTGCCTTGCCATGTCACAGGGGAAGAATACAAGCTCAACCCTGATGCAGTTTATGAGCTGTGGTAGAAGGGAAAGGTAGCTTCCCTTTTCTGTGGAAAAGGATTGGGGTAGAGGAGAGCAAGGGAGGGTAAGACTGGGAGGGAAGGAGAGATGGGACTACAACAAGGATGTAAAGTAAATAAAAAAATATGAATTGGTTTTATAGCTCTCTTAATCTAGAACTCATGACCCTAAAAGAAGAAGCATGTATATGACAAGATTTAATTTTCTTAACAATTTTCCTCATTTTCTGCAGCATCATCTAATATAGTCAGTAACTCTGAAGTATGAAAATGCATATAAGCTGTTACTTTCATTATTATTTTATACTATTATAAATTTTATAATGTTTTCTGTCTTTCTCTAGTATATCACATGCCTAATTGCTCTGATAATCAGCACATTTTAAAGATTGTGGGGGCAAATATCGATGTTCCCAACACACAATCTAAGCAAGAAGTAGAGACAACTTATATCCCTAGGAAGAAAATATTCTTGCCAAAGAAAAACATGACTTCAGAATCACAATTTTTTCACCATTTAAATTTTGCAGGTATTCCAAGGCCTGCCTGGTGTTTGGATGATGAACCAAACTTGAAACTCAAAACTATGTATCTCAATTCTTGAACACAAAAACAGTGAAAAAAAAAACAGTGTGATTTACTGTCTGGCAATTTGCTATTCTGACAGATCACGCATACATACAAAGAGAGAGACAGAGAGAGAGAGAGAGAGAGAGAGAGAGAGAGAGAGAGAGAGAGAGAGAGAATAAAATGTTACTAAAATGAATACGTGAAAATATTGGGATGCGTTCTAAAACAAAGCATTTAGATGACGGATTATGACATTTTTTTTCATTTATATGTCAACATTTACTTTTTTCCTCCTATTTTCTTGTAGTTTTAGTAAAGTTGACCACCATATGCATAAAGGCAAATGGCAAGAAACGAACAATTATGAATGGCCGAAAAATAACAAGGAGCAGAGTCTTTAGTGTGACAGCCCACCAATAAAGGAATCATGTCATGTGAAATTAAAAGCATATCCTAGCCAGTTGCACATCAAAAAAACAACCAAAAAAAAAACCAAACAAAAAAAACAAAAACAAAACAAAACAAAAAAAGCCCTACAGTCTTTGCCAGCCCAGCAATTGAAAGCATTGTGATAGAGCCCAAATCACAGCTCCACCTGGATTTCTCTCCAGTGACTTTGAAATAGTAAATATGTATGCTATTTGAAACCATTAAAATCACTTAATTATAAATATAATATAATATAATAAATATAGGTATATAATTATAAATGTAATTCAGTAGTTATATATGTAATTAAGTTGTTTCTATATATATGTTTGCATGTGTATATTGCCCAGCAGTAAGATCTGATAAATTTTATATGAAATTCCATGCTTTCCCTTTCCACAAACTTGTTTCCTTACTTCCTATCTCTTGTTTATTTCTATCTTGTTTATGGACACATAAATCCACTTGTTTGTTCAATAGAAATAGGGATAGTTTTAAACCTCTCATTGTTTTGTACATAAAACTCCAAACTACTTTCTATACATGAGACGTAGAAAATATTGTTTAAAAACAATGACGAAAATCCCAACCATTCTGTTTTACCAGTAAAGACTCAGGAGCCAGAATCTCTGGTGAAAACCTCCTAGCTCAGGGGCAGAGAAGATAACCAGCTAAACTTCCTTCTTAGCTCAGGTCTAGAAGGGAAAAACCCAAAAGGCTCACTAGTACAATTGACAGACCAAAAGGAAAAAGCCAAAAACCCCAAGGCTCAAGGCTTGTTGTTCAAAGCTCCAAAAGCCAGGGATCTGAGGAGCTGAAGCCTTAAACTAAAGCCATGGCTTGAGCTAAAATTCTCTTCTTCTTCTTCATGGAGCCTGTAATACCCTTCAAATCAAAGTCCCTCCTACAGTTTTTAAGGTTTTTTTATTCTTTATTAATTACACTTTATTCACTTTGTATCCCCCCTGTGGTTCCCTCCCTCCTCCCATCCCAAACCCTCCCTTTCTCCACCCTCTGCATGCATGCCCCTCCCCAAGACCACTGATAGGGGAGGTCTTCTTTTCCTTCCTTCTAATCCTAGTCAATTAGGTCTCATCAGGAGTGGCTGCATTGTCTTCTTCTGTGGCCTGGTAAGGCTGCTTCCCCCTAAGGGGGAGGTAATTAAAGAGCAGGCCAATGAGTTCATGTCAGAGACAGTCTCTGTTCCTATTATAATGGAACCCACATGGATACTGAACTGCCATGGTCTACATCTGTGCAGGGGTCTTAGATTATCTCCATGCATAGTCCTTGGATGGCTAAGATAAAAAACTCAAGAGACAACACATGCTGGAGAGGTTGTGGAGAAATGGCAACCCTCCTCCACTGCTGGTGGGAATGTAAACTTGTACCACCACTCTGGAAAGCAATCTGGCACTTTCTCAGACAACTAGGAATAGTGCTTCTTCAAGATCCAGCTATACCACTCCTAGGCATATACCCAAAAGAGGCTCAAGTACACAATAAGGACATTTGCTCAACCATGTTTGTAGCAGCCTTATTTGTAATAGCCAGAAGTTGGAAACAGCCCAGATGCCCCTCAGTGGAGGAATGGATGCACAAATTGTGGTACATCTACACAATGGAATATTACTCACCAATGAAAAAAAAAAGAAATCATGAAATTTGCAGGTAAATGGTGGGAACTGGAAAGGATCATCCTCCTACATTCTAATACTTGTCAGCTGATTTCTTGTTCTGCCTCTTGACCTAGGGTTAACTTTATTAAATCCTATATAGAGAGCTCTTGGTTCTAACTTTATTAGATCCACTATACAGAGAGTTCTTAAATTTAAGGTGTTTTTTAAGGCTGTGTGAACCACAGAATAATCACCTGTTTAAAATAAACAAAAAGTTCTTAAGGTGTTTGTTAGGGCTCAATTAAAAATTAAGCAAGGTTTTACATTTCACAATTTTGGGGATCACTATGGAATCAAATATCTTTTAATAGAAAAAGTAAGTATTTCCCATCAACATCTAGTCAACGTTCATTATATCTTCTCTCCAGACTAAGGCACATTCCTAACTGTGAAATTATTTTTGCCTCTACTAAAAATTATCTAATGGTATTGTCTCAAGTACTAGCATCTACTCATGATAACTGTTGTCTCTAAGACTTTCTTGTGTTATTTTAAGACTTGACAAAAAGGACATACCTCCAGGGGGTTCTCCACTGCATATGTAACTAAAATAACTACAGCTTCCACCATTACTGAATCTCCTATTTCATCTCTAGCAATTTAGATATATAGGAGATATTATTTGCTTATTTTTCCTTTTTTCTCATTACATATCAAGGCTAGTATTTTTATAATTCAGCATTTATTCTTAAACATCTGAAAACTGCTTATCATATAGTCCTTCATTAATATTGACTGTGAGTTTATATGTATTTAAATCAAAATTATATAGCACAAATAATCCAATGAAATTATAAGACTGTTTTCATTATGGATTCTGGTGAACCTCAGCAATCATCCTCATGAAATCACTATTTTCATATTTAGCATTTAGATAAACTTATTGTTTACTTCTTCCCTGTTTGATCTGCTGACTTGAATTATCTTTGATTTAGTTGTGATTGTTTTGTCAATATGAATATATTATGTTATTTCCCTTATGTACATCTTTACACCTTCCCTATAGATTACATTCTTCCTTTTGAATTTTCTTTTCATTGTTTGATTTAATGAGAATGCAATACCAAAAATGATAGATTTTTATATCACACAAAGTCAAATAAGCGCTGTAAAATGTTAGCTGCATAATGTCTCCGATGTACCTGTATTAAAATTGTTAAGTATCCAGTTAATACAGAGCCATGCACATAGGAGAGACCTAAACAGTATTCTTCCTGATCACATGAGTGGGTAAACTGAAACCCCAACAGTACAAAACATGAAGCTTGCCCCGTGAGTTTTACCTTTGCTCATGACTGGAAGTTATATAAGCTATCATTGAACCCAGGTATCAGATATGTTAATCTCAGTGTTTAAAGGTTTTCCCTGCCTTCTATTTCACACATACACAAACCTAATTCAATGATAACAGTATTTAGTTGCAGGAATTCATTATTTGACAGGAAGCTCTGTGTTTGTACATCTCTATATCTTGTTGAATGCATCAATAGACTCAAGCCTCTGACAGAATCCTCACACAATACCAGGTGACAGTTAGTATCCACAAACCCAGATTCCACAGCATTTGCATGGAGTGATTATCAGGTGTGTGAAATCCAAAATGATTTCTAAAGTGTTTGAACAAGTTTGCACTCTGACCACCAATGCGGGAGGATTCCCCTTTCTTTATATCCTAGCCAGCATATGCTGTCACTTGAGTTTTTTATCTTAGTGGTTCTGACTTGTTTAAAGTAGAATCTCAGAGTCCTTTTGATTTGCATTTCTCTGATGACTAATGACATTGAGCATTTCTGTAAGTGCTTCTCAGTCATTCAAGATTCATTTGGTGAGAACTATCTATTTAGCTCTGTATCCCATTTTTAAATTGGATTTTAGGCTTGTTGGTGTTTAATTCCTTGAATTTTTAATATATTTTGAATATTAGCCTTTGTCAGATGTAGTGTTGGTGATGAATTTTTCCCAATCCATAGTGTGCCATTTTGTTCTGTTGACAGTGGCCTTTGCCTTACAGAAACTTTTCAGTTTCAAGGAGTCCAATTTGTTAATTGTTGATCTTAGAGCCTGAGCTGTTGGAGTTTTCTGAGGAAATTGGGAATAGTTCTATCTTAAGACCCAGCTAACTCCCCCTTCTTTCATATGCTTCCCTGCACTCTGCCGAAGGTTTGGTTATGAGTATTAGTATATGCTTTGATACACTGCTAGGTAGAGTCTCTCAGAGGCCCTCTGCGGTAGGCTCCTGTCCTGTTACTTGTTTTCTCCTACTTCCCATGTCCATCCCATTTGTCTTTCTAAGTGAAGATTGATCATCTTACCCAGGGTCTTCTTTCTTGTTTATCTTCTTTAGGTGTATACAGGGAGAGGATAGGAGCTCCACAAGGACCAAATACATCTGGGCACAGGGGTCTTTTCTGCGACTGACATTCAACCAAGGACCATGTATGGATATAACCTAGAACCTCTGCTCAGATGTAACCTGTGGTAGCTCAGTAACCAATTGGTTTCCCCAAGCAAGGGGAACAGGGACTATTTCTGACATTAACTCAATGGCAGGCTCTTTGACCTCCCCACCCCCCAAGGGAGGAGTAATCCTGCTAGGCCACAGAGGAGGACTTTGCAGCCAGTCCTGAAGATACCTGATAAAACAGGGTCAGATGAAAGGGGAGGAGGTTCTCCCCAATCAGTGGACTTGGAAAGGGGCAGGGAGAAGATGAGGGAAGGAGGGTGGGAATGGGAGGGAATGAGGGAGCAGGATACAGCTGGGATACGGAGCTAATAAAATGTAACTAATACTAAAATACAAAATTTAAAAAAAAGACCCAGCTATAGCACTCCTGGGCAAATACACAAAAGATACTCTATTATACAACAAGGATATTTTCTCACCTATGTTTATAGCAGATTTATTTTTAATAGCAAGAAACTGGAAATAACCCGGACATTCCTCAACTGATGAGTGGATAAAGAAATTCTGCTGCATGTACACAATGAAAGACTACTCTGCAGGCTTAGATTTTTCACCAAAAGTACTTTGTTTAGGTTTCCTAAGCACCTTTACCTCTCTTCCAACCCCCTGCAACCTTTGTAAGGGATTGGTAGGGAAAAGGGCTGTAGTATTTACCCACTTCCTACTTATTAGAGTCCATGGGTAGTTAGGGATTACCAGACTGCTAGTCAGGAAACAATGAGCAGTACAGCCCAAAGGGCAATGGGAAGAAGCAACAGGAAGTCAGCAAATGTCTTAAAGACCCAGTTGCATTGCCCAGAGAGGTTCTCTGGAATGTTTCTCCCTGTTAAGTCAAGTGTGGATGCATAAAAATCAGCACAGGGATATCCAAAAAAAAAAAAAAAAAATGTTGTCTCACTCTGTGAGGCCTGTATAAATGTCCTCTCCTCAAAGTCCACCCAAGGATGTTCTCAGCTGGCCAAAATCACACCCCTCGCATGTGAGAGCTCACAGCAAAACATCACATACCCTCTCCCAAGCCAACCTGGGTAAAACATCATCTCAAAGCTTACTGCAAACTATAAACATGACAAAATTCATTCTTCAAAGAAACCAGAAGTTTCCACTTCAGTACTCAGCTATTAAAACCACCAAAATCATGAAATCTATGGCAAATGGATGGAACTAGAAAAGGTCATCTTGAGTGAGGTAACTCAGACCCCGAAAGACATGTAGTATGTACTTATGTGTAACTGTATAGTAGCCATAGAGTATAGGATTGAAAGAATAAAACCCTATCATAATGCAGGCAACAACAGGATATCTGGCCTTTAAGGGGAAGTCCCTGAGAAAAGCACTCTAGGCACCTGAGATAAGGGCCGGATAGGTGACTCGGCTCACAATCTGCCTTCCCGCCTTCCCTGTTACTTAACCATGGCTTTGTTCAAACCACCCAATTGAGAGACCAAAGACAAAATAGCTGTGATTGTTAAGACTGTAGAGTAGGCGCGGTATAGTAGTAAACTCCCTGAGGAGAGAGCTACCTCCCTGCGTTCTTTCCCCACCCACTAGAGATACAGTTGCTAGGAAACTGGACCCTCCCCCTAGGGAGGGACACCTGGTCATGATCAATGGTCTGGTGACCTTCCTGTAGCCAATCAATTCAAAATGTAGCATTTTGACCAATAGATGCTTGCCAGGCAGGAATTGGGCATGCTGGGAGGGACCAGAATGTATAAATCACCCAGCTAACCTGGGGACGGCGCGCGAGTCTTCCGAAAGACTCTGTCGCCCCGGTACCCGTATCGAATAAAGCCTCTTGCTGTTTGCATCCGAACAACTGGTCTCGTTGATCCTTGGGAGGGGGTCTCTCTGGCTGAAGACACCCCCCGGGGTTCTTTCAGGATAACCATTCTACAATTTACAGACCCAAAGAAGCTAAGTAAATAGGAGGGCCTAAGGGAGGCTGCATAGATTTTATTGAGAAGGGGAAATAGAAAAGACAGAGGAGGTGCTCAGTGCTCAAAGAGAGGGAACAGGATAGGAGAGGGAGTGCTGAGGAAAATTAGGTTGGAGATCTGTTGTGGGCAGAGATGGGGAAGGGGAAAGGAGGGCAGAAGGCATGTAGAAAGAAGAGAAACCATGGCCTGGGGCATCTCTGAGACAGGCTGGAAACCTACAAGAGGGTAGGATTCTGGGAGCATATGAGAGTTTCTCTACTGGAGACGTCTACATGGAGACTGAAGAGACTACCCTCTAGCCAAACAGGACTCCAAGTAGAGGGAGCTGCACACCAACCCATCTACAAAAACCTCGACTCCAAATTTACCATTCCTACAATATATGCACAGATAAAGATGGAGTTGATATTGATGTCCAATCAATGCCTGGACACACCATGGGAGAGAGCCAATGCCTAAAACTGTTAACAACACTGTGCTATGCTTTCAGACAGGAGCTTAGCACAGCTGCCCTTTGAGAGACTCTAAGGAGATCAAAACAGATGCTGAGTCTCACAACCAAACTTTGCATTTCATGGAAGAGCTGGAAAAAGGAGAGAAGAACTAGGAGGAAACAGGAACTCCACAAGGTGGCCAACAAAACCAACTAACCTTGGCCCAGGGGGTGCTAACAGAGACTGAAACACCAACCAAGGATCATGTATGAACTGGACCTAGGCCCCATACACATATGTATGTGATAAACAGAATGGTCTTCATGTGAGTTCCTAAGCAAGGGGAGCAGGGGCTGTTTCTGGTAAGGACTCTCTTGCATACTTTTTGATCACTTTCTCCTGGCAAGCCTGTCTCATCAGGCCACCTTGGTAGAGGATGAGATCACTCTTGATAGGACTTGATGGGCTGGGATGGGTAGGTGGGGAGGGGCTCTCCTTTTCTGAGGAGGAATGGAGGGAGGATGCTGGGAAGAGAAATGGAGGGTCAGAGGGGAATGAGAGGAAAGATGGGGCAAAGAATGTGATGTAAAGTGAAAAATAATGATAATAAACTACCAAGTGTGCGTCCTCATTTACACCCATAACATTGCATTGCTATTAACTTAGTTATCAATAAAGGAAATTAATAGTTTCTCACAAAGAGAGCCTGAATGGTACCTGTAAACTAAGAAAAGCATTATAATTTTCACAGCAAATTTAGGAGAATTAAAAGAGTAAGAAAATCCGATTCCATTGATCTAGCATTCTGTTTCTATTCCAGTACCATGCAGTTTTTATTACTGTTGCTCTATAGTACAGCTTGAGATCAGGGATGGAGATACCTCCAGAAGATCTTTTATTGTAGAGGATTGTTTTAGCAATTGGTCAACCATGTTTGTTGCAGCTTTATTTGTAATAGCCAGAAGCTGGAAAGAGCCCAGATGCCCCTTAGTTCAGGAATGGATGCAGAAATTGTGGTACATCTACACAATGGAATATTACTCAGCGATAAAAAGCAAGGAAATCATGAAATTTGCAGGTAAATGGTGGGAACTGGAAAAGATCATCCTGAGTGAGGTATCCCAGAAGCACAAAGACACACAGGGTATATACTCACTCATAAGTGGGTATTAGACATATAATATAGGATAAACATACTAAAATCTGTACACCTAAGCAAGCTAAACAGGAAGGAGGACTCTGGCTAATATGCTCAATCCTCATTCAGAAAGGCAAAGAGGATGGACATCAGAAGAAGGAGAAAACAGGGAACAGAAAGGAGCCTACGATAGAGGGCCTAAGAAAGGTTCTACCCTGCAGGGTATCAAGGCAGATGGTGAGACTCATAGCAAACTTTGGGTAGAGTGCAGCAAATCCTATGAATGAAGTGGGAGATAGTAAGACCTGGAGAGGACATGAGCTCCACAAGGACAGCAACAGACCCAAAATGTTTGGGTACAAGGTTTTTTTTTGAAACTGATACTCCAGCCAAGGACTACTCATGGAGATGGCCTGGAACCCCTGCACAGAGGTAGCCTATGACAGTTCAGTATCCAAGTGGCCTCCATAATAATGGGGACAGGGACTGTCTCTGACAGGAACTGATTGTCCTGCTCTTAGATCACCTCCCTCTGAGGGGAAAGCAGCCTTACCAGGCCACAGAAGAAGACAATGAAGCCACTCCTGATGAGACCTTATAGACAAGGATCAGAGGGAAGGGGAGGAGGACCTCTCTTATCAGGACTGGGAGAGGGACAAGGGTGGGGAAAACGGAGGGTGGGATTAGAAGGGGAGGAGGGAAGGAGGTACAGGGGGGATACAAAGTGAATAAACTGTAATTAATAAACACAATTATAAAAATAAAATTATCAACAGTAAATGTAAATTTAGAAAAAAACAAAAAAAAATCCCAACTACAAAAAAATAAACAAATAATTAAATAACTAAACTACAGTTTTTCTTTCCACTCCAGTATTACTATGGGAGATGAGTTTATTAGCCTGAAGGTAAGTAACCAGGGTCTTCACCATTCTTGATATCTTATCAGTCACTGCAAGCCTGGGAGCTAGAATTCCCGGCAAGATAAGCAAAAATTCCTATTGCAGTCTTAATGCAGAAAATGCTTTACCTGCTCAATACCGATTCTCTTGCTTATGCACAGTGATGATCAGAAAATATTTTTATTTAAGTTCTTATAACCAACAATCTTCCAAGTAAATGCATATCCAATAGATTTCCAGTGTGCATTTTGGTGCAGGTTCTGCAGGTGAGTGTGAAACCAGATTTCTCCTGCTCATGCTGGAAAGGGGTTTCATACTAGCATCCTGAAGTGTTTTCTAGAATGAAACTATTGAGAATGTTGATATGGTAAATGTAGCATACTTAGTCAGTGTTTTATCAATCAGAGTTTATCTGGGAGAAACTCCTAGAAAATATGAATGAAAATGCAGTGACGTACTTGACATAATGTTCTTGGTTCTGGGATTTCTTCTCATTATCTTTTTCCTTATTATTTCATTTCTTATTATTATCTTGACATAACATAAAACCAGACACATTAAATAGGCTATAAAAAAAAGTGGGGAATACCCTAGAACTCATTGGTACAGAAAAAAACTTCCTGAACAGAACACCAACAGCACAGGCTCTAAGGGCAACAATCAATAAATGGGACCTCATGAAACTGAAAAGCTTCTGTAAAGCAAAAAACACCGTCATCAAAACAAAGCAACTGCCTACAGATTGGGAAAGAATCTTCACCAACCCTTTATCTGACAGAGGACTCATATCCAGTATATATAAAGAACTAAAGAAGCTGAAAAGCAGCAAACCAAGTAATCCACTTAAAAAATGGGGAGCAGAGCTAAACAGAGAACTCTCTGTAGAGGAATATAGAATGGCAGAGAAACATTTAAAGAAATGCTCAACCTCATTAGCCATTAGGGAAATGCAAATCAAAACAACCCTGAGATTTCACCTTACACCCATCAGAATGGCCAAGATCAAAAACTCAAGTGACAACACATGCTGGAGAGGTTGTGGAGAAAGGGGAACCCTTCTCCACTGCTGGTGGGAATATAAACTTGTACAAACACTCTGGAAATCAATCTGCTGCTTTCTCAGACAACTAGGAATAGTGCTTCCTCAAGATCCAGCCATACCACTCCTAGGCATATATCCAAAAGAGGCTGAAGTACACAAAAAGGACATTTGCTCAACCATGTTTGTAGCAGCTTTATTTGTAATAGCCGGAAGCTGGAAGCAGCCCAGATGCCCCTCAACTGAAGAATGAATGCAGAGATTGTGGTACATCTATACAATAGAGTGTTACTCAGCAATGAAAAATAAGGAAATCATGAAATTTGCAGGTAAATGGTGGGACCTGGAAAGGATCATTCTGAGTGAGTTGTCCCAGAAGCAAAAAGACACACATGGTACATACTCACTCATATAAACATACAACATAAGATAAACCCGCTAAAATCTGTATATCTAAACAAACTAAGCAAAAGAGAGGACCCTAACTAAAATGCTCAATCCCCATCCTGAAAGGCAAAGAGGATGGACATCAGAAGAAGAAGAAAACGGGAAACAACCTAGGAACCTGCTACAGAGGGCCTCTGAAAGCCTCTGCCCTGCAGACTATCAAAGCAGATGCTGAGCCTGATGGCCAACTGTCGGGCAGAACGAATGGAATTTCATGTAAGAAGTGGGAAATAGCAAGAGCTGGAGAAGACAGGAACTCCACAAGGAGAGCAACAGAACAAGAAAATTTGAACACAGGGAACTTCCCAGAGACTCATACTCCAACTAAGGACTGTTCATGGAGATAACCTAGAACCCCTGCACAGATGTAGCCCATGGCAGTTCATTGCCCAAGTGGGTTACATAGTAATGGGAAGAAGGACTGCCTCTGACATAATCTGATTGGCCTGCTCTTTGATCACCTCCCCGTGAGGGGGGAGCAGCCTTACCAGGCCACAGAAGATGACAATGCAGCCACTTCTGATGAGAACTGATAGACTAAGATCAGAAGGAAGGAGAGGGGGACCTCCCCTATCAGTGGACTTGGGGATGGGCATGCATGAAGAAGGGGGAGGGAGGGTGGGATCGGGAGGGGAGGAGGGAGGGGCTTATGGGGGGATGAATAAATGAATAAAGTGTAATTAATAAAAGTTAAATAAAAAAATTAAAAAAATTATCTTGACATGAAAGTTTAAGTTCATAATACAGAAAGTTTGGACAGATGTATATAAAATTTGTCAATTAGGAGAAGAATCTGGAATGCTAACTATCTACTTTTGATCATAGAACTATGAACAAGTATCACTAGAAGTATCCTGGGTTCATTATCATGAGACTATGTTCATACACGCTTCAGATGTGAGAGACACTGAAGCAGATGTTTCTTAGGCAAGAGGAATAATTAGTGCTTTTGCATTTTTTTCAGGCCATTAGAGTGAAGTAGCCTGTGAGTGACACACATAAACCACAAACGCATGTTCGATGTCCTAAAAGAAAAAAACACTGAGAAAGCCATATTCTGGGCATGTCAAGTGGGTAAAGTGCTTGCCCTGTCAGCATCTCTGACTGCATTTGGAACTGTAGCATCAAGTGCAGGACACATGGTGTTGGACATTTCTAATTTTGAGGTCTGGTGGGCAGGGACAACTGTTTCTTGTCAAAACGGTGAGGTTCATTTCAGTGATGGATACCATCTAAATAGAAAAGGAAGAGAGAAACACAGGAAAACTGAGCATTGACCGCTTGCTTCCACTCAAACACATAGGTATATATATGTGCATATGCATACGTACGTACATACACCATACAAACACACACACTCAAACTAATAAGCAATTAAATGCATTATTTTCATTATGGACCCACCAATGCCATGACAAAAGGCCTATTTTGTCCCTTTCTCATTCTAAGAAGAAAGCATCCAGGAAATGCAGTTCTGGGAAACACAGGCCCAGTTCTCTAAGTTGTCACATGTGAATATACCATAGGTGAAATATCCAGGCCAAAAGTAAGGCTCAGGAAATTCTGAGCATGGAATACAGTGGCTGCTTCTTGGTGTGGCTGAGTACTATTGATGCACTGGAAAAAGACTTAAATGTCGGAGTATGATTAATCACCAAATTAAAGCCAAATGGGAGAGTTAGAGAGTTTCCTTTGACACATTTAATGAAATTTTCATCTCAATTAGCTAGAGGGCAATGCAAATAAACTGAGTTTAAGACCTGGGAATTAATTATATGGGTAGGAAAGTTAGAATGAAGGTTGAATTTTTAGTAGGTCAGGGCCCTGGCTGGGAGAGACGGAGACCTTGAGCCTTAAGCTGGAACTTGTGATGGCTTGCTCTCTGTGTGTGTGCAGACATGCTTCTGTGAGAAAATTTATGCTCTGAATGTCAATATGTGCCCTGTTCAAAATCTGCTTTAACCCTAATTTCTGTCTATTTCATGACTTAAGTCAAGTCAAAAAATTAGAGTGAATCAGACTGATTAAAGGAAGAAATAGATTTATATCAATGCTGAAGAACTTTTGCCTTGATTAGTAAGAAAAATATCAGGATTCCAAGGCCAAAGAGAACATCTGAAAGGAGATGTAATGCTGTAAAATAATGCTTTTAGAAACTGTGGTCATTAGGACTAAACCTCTGAGAAGAGCTTGTGTGTGACATCTTTGCCTGAAGATGGTGACGACTGATAAAATAGAATGACCTGGGTCTTAAGAACTGAAATGTTACAGAATGTCAGCTAAGAATCATCTTACTGATGTATTTTGTCAACTGAGGTCTGAACTCTTTGAGGACCATAGCTTATATTAATGTGACAAAAATCATAGACACTAAACAGAAAAAAGCACTCTCTTTCTTAATAATACCCTGCTGTTTTTCTAAATCAAAAGACAAAAATGCCAACAAGTAGCATCCTGAAACTGCAGCAGAGATAGTTCCAACTTGATGTAATCTACCTAATAGTTTTCCTCACCAATGTATTCAATAAATACACTAATTTGTGTGTCCTCTTTTCTTTTTGTAAAACTGCACACTTTTACCATGGAATGTGTCATTCAGGCTAACCTCAATTCATTTTTCTGAGCCATTATTCTTCATGTTAATCTCACAAAAACTTATGTTATCCTCAGGTCTATCAGGTCTCATCAGGAGTGGCTGCATTGTCTTCTTCTGTGGCCTGCTAAGGCTGATCAAAGTCCAGGCCAATCAGCTCATGTCATAGACAGTCCCTGTCCCCATTACTATGGAGGCCACTTGGACACTGAACTGCCATAGACTACCTACATGTAGGGGTTCCAGGCCATCTGCATGAGTGGTCCTTGGATGGAGTATGTAGTTGGGATTTTTAACACAAGCTTAATACCAGTTAAAGGACAGCTAGCTCCGTTTGTCATAAAATTCCATGGAAAAACAGATTGAAGAAAGATAGGACACTAAATTTTACATGTAATAGACAATTATAGGTGATGATGCTTCATTTAAAGACTGCCAAATCATAAACAGTTGCAATGTACATGACTGCATTTCCAACTAAAGGAGATTTAACCTCTTCTTCATATATACAAGACCTATATCTTCATTACAAATGAGCTTAGTGTACATTCATCTTTTAAAAACAGAATTTATGTATTTGCAGAGAATATACAAATAAACAAGGTATCAGTGGAAACTGCCACACCAGAGTACTCAGATATGCTCATGAAGACTCTTTAATCTCTGCTCATTACATCCAAGCTGGTGGTATTTGTTGTTGATGATGATGTTGAACATAAGACAACAAAGCATATGTGGCTGTAAGTTATCAGTAGCCAAAGTTTACAGTAGCTAGGGTAACATGGCTTTATTTATTCAGTAGGTCACTCATAAGTTAATGTATCAATTCATATAATTAATACATAAGCTTAGTGTTTCTCTTATAAATATGAGAAAGAAAAACTGTCTAGATTATTACTTGATATACGGTAAGGTCCTGAATTTAATCTAAATTTTATCCTTCATTTGTTACGGTAATTCAGTTTCTGAATTAGTCACCATTATGCAGGATGCAATATGATAAAAGTCTCTGCATTCAGAAATCAGCAGACAGACTTAGTTCTTACATATTTTTAAGTTCACAAACTAACACACTAAGGGTATATTTGTTTCCTTTACCTCATTACACATAGCTGCTTTAGCTGGCATTTCTTGACACTGTTCAGATTTCTTCAGAAAAGACAAGACTAGGACAAGGGGTTCAGAAGAATAATGAAACTAACCACTGTTTTACTTGGTTTCATTTCTCTCTGTAATACATAAGAGTAAAATAGATAAAACTCAGTCTGGAGTATGCTACTAAGACAGGCATCATTTTAATTGAATTAGAAGGAGATAATCAATAACTTTTTCTTCTTTTCCTTATAAGGTATGTAATTATATATTTTAATTTGTTTTATTATATTTAAAATCTTTCTCTGTAACTACTATTACATACTGTTTTAAATTGCTGAAAGTAAGTAAATGCACATATAAATTATTAAAAACATAATTATGTTAACTCATTATACACTTCATTTCAAAGAAATTTTAATTTTGGGGGGTATTATTATAAAAAGAAATATTTGATGAATTAAACACATTAAAATGACTACTTTCTAATAAAATTATGCCAAATATTTTGTTATTAAAGTGTTCAAAAAACCAGAAGAATTTCCTTCAAAAATAATCTATAGAACATCAAATTAAATCATTGAAATAACATGCTGAATATTTTATGATCAATAGAACACTCAAGAAGAACAACTTTACTTTAAAAATCAAATATTTTAGGTTACAGTTAGACCCAGGCTTAAACTCATGCATTTAGTATTTGAAAATCATAAAAATGAAATTGAAAATTTTATTCACATTTTTCAGTTAATGCCTATAAGAGTTATGATATAAAACATTACACGTTAGTTATTACTAAGGTTTGAATATAGTATCTAACACAGCTGACATAAAAGGGTCCATGAAATTATTAAATATAGCCTGTTCACGAGACAACTCTCTTCTACAGAACAAGCTGCTGGGGTCAGAACTGATTGCCAACTTGACGTAGAGGTATAAATCAATACTGCCCCCTAGAGGTTTGTTTATTATTCTCAGTAGACCAGGCTTTTGTAGGGCATGAAAAGATCGCACAAATTTGTTGCATCTATTATTATTAATTATTGCTATTATTATTTAGACTTCTGAGATCGTAATATGATTCCATCGTTATATTCCTGCATTTTCTCCTTCCAAACTCTCTCTATCGCCCTCCTCGTTCTCTGTCCTCTTAAGCGTTATTGGGAAAATTGAAATGAGTATGTAGTTGTTTCCCGAGAAGTTGTGGGTAGGAGACATAAGGCAGTCAAAGAAAGCAAGAAATGGAAATTTATCATCGGAGTGCAGACATACAAGAGCAAGCGTACGGTCCTTAAAAATAGTTCTGGAGAAGGTTGGCCTGATCTGAGTGTCCAAGAAAGTCATTATTACTTTCAGTACCCTACTTTGAAATCACAACTCACCAGTCTTTAATGGCTATACACTTGTGAATGAGAACACTGTACTGTGAAAGAAAGGGGTGACTCATTTACAAAATCTGCCAAGGCCACAGCCACACCTCAAGCTGATGAGCAAGTTATTGGTGTTATAGAAGATACTGTAAAGGACAGGATTAAATAAAAAGGCACAGGATTTTAAAGTGCAGGTTTACTTAGCAAAACAAGCACTCCAAAGACAGGAGAGATGATTACCCCCAAAGAAGAACAATAAAAAGGATTCTGTATTGTCATACTAAAAAAAAAAAAAAAAACTTTATGAATATTTATGAGCTGTAAGGCACATTCGTTATTGTAAATTAGGATAGAAAGTTTTTTAAAGTGTATCCCTGCTCGTGATTCTCTAGGAAAGCCCAGAAACCAATTGTCAAATCAACAGTATCCATGGTGTTATAATAAAGCTGAGGTCTTTTAAGATACAGTCTTTTTGTAGGTGTACATACTCGGAAAATGCAGTAACACTTTTCTGGGGGGAGTGGAAACAACCTTTCAACAACCTGAAGTTGTTTTAACCCAAAAAGGGTATTTTAGACCACTGTAATACACATTTACAAAGACTGCCGCAGGACTGCAGACCACCATGATAAACTTCTACCAGGAAACAGCCACAGATTTTTCCGGTTAAATCATATCTAATACCTTTAATTGACTACCCAAAATCCCATGATTATCTTATTGTTGTTGTTGTTTTGTTTTTTTCTGTTGTTCTGTTTGTTTGTTTGTTTGTTTGTTGTTTTTTTAAGACAGGGTTTCTTTCCTATAGGACTGGATGGCCTACAACATGCTTCTTAGATCAGGCTGGCCTGATCACAGAGATCCTCCTGCCTCTGAATCCCAAGTGCTGGGATTAAAGGTGTGTGCCCCCATGCCTGGCCCTCCCAGGATTATATTATGACACTCAGACATGTCCTTCTTAAGTTTAAAAATCAACACACTGGCAGGCTGAAAGACAGGAAACAATGTAAGCTGTTTGTGGAATTCTTTTTTACACATTCCATGATTCAGATCTATTTTCCGATTAATATCTGAATTTGAATTTGGAAGATGATTTTACTGTAGTAGATCAAGGGTGCGATGATAAACATAAAAGGTTGTTAGTCATTCAGGTCGGGCACACAGATGAAATAGAAACAGTGAGCAGCAGAGGAGGCTCTGGAATTGCAGGCAATGACTGTTTGTCTCCATGACAACTGACATGCACATTATGAAAGTAAAATTGTTAGAGCTTGAAATCAAGGATCTATAGTGAATTTTTTTTTTTTTTGGAAGCTTCAACTGTTAGCTAATGTGGTACAATGAAATATGAACTTTCTGATGTTCAATGTATAAAAGGCTTTGAATGATGAAAATTAAAGGTGATAAACAAATGTAATAGAAAATTTCTGGACAATAGAAAAAGAAAGAGAAGTTTGTTTTTTTTTTTTTTTTTTTTTTCAAAAGTATTGCTATGGCTACTTAAAAACACCCTTGAAACACTTATGACTGGAAAAAAGGCAAATTTTGTATGTATCATTTTAATACATTTCACTGCCTCTTAACTGTTATGTGTCAAAGAAAAGAAGAAAAATTAGTTTCTTTTATAGAAAGAAAAGATAATACAAGCAATTAAATACATTTATCTTGTCAGATATTCTTAGTGTTGAGAGGAAGTTATTATTGTGTGGTAAATTGTGTTATTCTGGGGACTGTGTTAAACGATTTATGTATTAGTTTATTTATATGTATGCGTATGCGCCTTTGTGTTTTTATGTGCACACAGTATAGCCTGCAGAAGCCAGCAAAGAATGTCAGGTTCAGTGGAACTGCAGTGACAAGCAGGTGTGAAGATCCGTGTGGGTGTTGTGAGCCAAATACACGGCATCTGCAAAGAAAGTAAGAACTCTTAACCAAGGACCCATCACTGCAGCACATAACATTATGCTTTATTGAAAGTAAGAGAAATGCAAGAATAAAAACAATGTTATAGGTAAAATAAAGAAGGAAACACAGAATAGCTCACGATCCACTTCCATGTTAACTATTCAGGCATGAGTATACTTTGTTCTTCTCAATGCCTTCGTGTTATAAAGTGGCTTCATAACGAGAACTGTAAATATTTATTATTTGTCTCACTCAAAGTAGAAGTACCAGCTTCTGGTTATTACGAATAAAGCTGATATGAACATAGTTGAGCAAATGTCCTTGAGGTATGGTTGCTCTTTTGGGTATACACCCAGTAGTGGTATAGCTGGGTCTTTAGGTAGGGCTATTCCAAGTTTTCAGAGAAAGCACCACACTAATTTCCAGAGAGCTTGTACAAGTTTGCATTCCCGCCAGCAATGAAGGAATCTTCCCTTTCTCCACATCCTCCCCAGCATATGTTGTCATTTGATATTTTTTTTTTGTTAATCTTAGTCATTCTGACAGGTGTTAGATGGAACAATCTAGATGTCCCTCAACCGAAGAATGGATAAAGAAACTGTGAAACATTTAGACACTGGAAGACTACTCAGCCATGAAAGACAAGGAAATCATGAAATTTACGGGCAAATGGGTAGAACTAGAAAAGATCATCCTCAGTGAGATAACATAGGTCCAGAAAGACACACAGTCACTTATAAAGGAGTTCTAATCCTATAGGACAGGAGAGACATACTACAGTGCACAGACCCCAAGAAAATAAACCGGATATTCTCTCAAGCTTCTTGTGGCCCCACTAGTTACGTGAGTGGAGGATATCTCTGACACAGACTCTCTTGCCTGATAGTCTGCCTGAGGGGACTTTCCTATCTGGCCACAGGGAAGTAGGAGGAACTCACTCCTCATGTGATAGATGAGCTGGTGGTGGGTAGGAGGTTCCCCTACTCGGAAGAATAGAAGAGAGGGAATAGAGGAGGGAGGTTGGGACTGGAAAGAAAAAAGGGAGGGGCCTATGACTGAGATGTAAATTAAATTAATTAATAAAAAAATTGGCTTGAAGCTGGATGACCTAATTAATTAATTAATAAGATAACAACAACAACAAAAAGTAGAAGTATCAACTACAGATAAAGCCATTTCCTCATGGAAAATATAAAAAAGTAAACCCCATTACAATATTTTTCTGATTACAAAGAAAAAGCAAATATGTGTTTTCTGTCTGATTTTTTTTTTTTTGTCAATGACATAAATTACCATTTTCTGAGAAGAAGAACATTTGTTGAAGACTGGCCTCCGTCCTTTGGCCTCTAGGCAAGACTGTAGGGCATTTTCTTGAATAATTATTGATACGGGACAAGTCTACCCACTGATTGAGGTACACCTGCCCATGAGCAGGTAGTGAGTAGCCAGGTATAAGAATGAAAATTGAACATGCATGGTACAAGGCGGTAAGTAATATTCATTGTTAGTAGTCCTACCTCCTGACTCCTCATCGAATTCATACTCAGCTTTTCTTAATGAACTCTTGGCAGGGTTATGTAAGCTAGATATACCTCATCATCCCCAAATTATATTTGGTTATTGTGTGTTTTCCGTTGTTTTGTTTTGTATTTATTGGCTTGTTTGTTTCTGCAGTGATAGAAATTTAACATAAGCAATATGTTTCCTATGACAACCATGGGACAAAATATTGATAAGGAAAACTAGGGAGGAGAGATGTGCACACACACATGCACACATACACACACAGGTCCACACATGTATGCATGTGATTGTGTATATACATACTCATTAGAGAAAGAAGCTAGAGAAGCATGCCCCACATAAACCTATACATTTATATTGTTACACAGTAAATTATATTCAAATTCAAATATGTAAACTAGAACTGTGCATCTGTAATTTGTATGTCATCCTTTGCACATGAAATGTCTTTACTTGTAATTTACCTTGTTTGGGCTTTTAAGAACAGAACTAAATTTTATCACATAGAAACTATCACATGGGAGCTAGAGAGAGACACTAAATAGAATACGTATTCTCTTTGAGCAAATTTTATACAAGTTGTAAATTCATACAAAAAATTATGTTAATCTTACCGATCCATGTGTATGGAGATCTTTCGATTCTCTGATGTCTGTTTCAATTTCTTTCTTCTTGGAGTTTTTTTCAAACACGTCTTTCATTGCTTGATTAGAGTCACACCAAGATACTTTATGTTATTTGTGGCTATTGTGAAGGGTGTGGATTCACTAATTTTTTTTCTCAGCCCTTTTGTCTTTCACAAGAGGGCTACTGATATTTTTGAGTTAATTTTGTATCCAGCCACTTTGCTGGATACTTTGCTGAAGGTGTTTATCAGTTGAAGGAGTTCTCTGGCTGATTTTTTTGGAGTTGCTCATGTATACTATATATCATCTGAGAATAGTGATACTTCAACTTCTTCCTTTTCAATTCATACCCCCCAATCTCCCTTAGTTGTCTTATTGCTCTAGTGAGCACTCCAAGTACTATGTTGACGAGACATAGAGAGAGTGGGCAGCCTTCACTTGTCCCTGATTTTAACGGGACTGATTTGAATTTTTCCCTGCTTAGGTTGAAGTTGGTTACAGGCTTGCTGTATATTGTCTTTACTATGTTTAGGTATATGCCTTGTATCCCTGATCTCTCAAAAACATTAAATATGGGTGGGTGTAGGATTTTGTCATATGCTCTTTTGGAATTTAAGGAGATGATTATGTGGTGTTTTTTTTTTTTTTTTTTTTAGTTCAGTTTGTTTATATGGTGGATTATATTGATGGATTTCTGTATATGCCACCCCTGCATGCCTGGGATGAAACCTGCTTGGTCATAGTGGATTTTATTTTTTATGTGTTCCTGGATTTGGTTTGCAAGTATTTTATTGAGTGTTTTTGCATCAATGTTCATAAGAGAGATAGGCCTGAAGTATTCTTTTTTTGTTGGGTATTGTGTTGTTTAGGTATCAAGGTGACCTGGGCTTCACAGAATGAGTTTGGTAATCTTCCTTCTGTTTTTATTTTGTGGAATAATTTGAAGAGAATTGGAGTTAGCTCTTCTTTGAGGGTCTGGTAGAATTCTGTTTTGAAACCATCTGGCCCTGGGCTTTTGTTCAAAAGGAGACTTTTCATGACTACTTCTATTTCCTTGGGGGATATAGGCCTTTTCAATCTATTTACCTGACCTTGACAAAGAAATGCTCAAAGTCCTTAATCATCAGGGAAATGCAAACTAAAAGGATCCTCAGATTTACCTTACATGCATCAGAATGGTTAAGATCAAAGACTCAAGTGCCTATACATGCTGGAGAGGATGTGGAGAAAGAGGAACTCTCTTCCATTGCTGGTGAGAATGTACACTTATACAACCACTTTGGAAATCAATGTGGTGCTTTCTCAGACAATTAGGAATAGTGCTTCCTCAAAATCCAGCTATACCTCTCCTAGGCATATATCCAAATTAAACTCAAATACACAACAAGGACATTTGCTCAACCTGATAGTGTAGGGTCAGTTGGAAGGGGAGGGAAACCTCACAAATTAGTGTACTTGGAGAAGGGCATGGAAGGACTTGAGGGTGGGAGGCAGTGACTGGGAAGAAACGAGAGAGGAGGTGACAGCAGAGGTACAAAGTGAATAAACTTTAATTAATATTGGCTAAGATAAAAAACTCGAGTGATAACACATGCTGGAGAGGGAAACCCTCTCCACTGGAAAAAAAGGGAACCCTCCTCCACTGCTGGTGGAATTTTAAACTTGTACAACCACTTTGGAAATCAATCTGGCACTTTCTCAGAAAACTAGGAATAGTGCTTCCTCAAGATCCAGCTATACCACTTCTAGGCATATATCCAAAAGAGGCTCAAGTACACAATAAGGACATTTGCTCAACCATGTTTGTAGCAGCTTTATTTGTAATAGCCAGAAGCTGGAAACAGCTCAGATGCCCCTCAACTGAAGAATTGATGCAGAAATTGTGGCACATCTACCCAATAGAATATTACTCAGCAATAAAAAAACAAGGAAATCATGAAAATTGCAGGTAAATGGTGAGAACTAGAAAAGACCATCCTGAGTGAGCTATCCCAGAAGCAGAAAGACATACTCAGGGTATATACTCACTTATATAGACAGATATTCATCTATAGAAACTAATCAAGAGGAAGGACTCTGGCTAAAATGCTTAATCCCCATCCAGAAAGGCAAAGAGGATGGATGTGAGTACGTTATGATGTCTAAATCAAATAAATTAAACAAATAATAATGTGAATAAATTATAAAATTAAACCACATAATTAATTAGTTACTTATACATATGAAATCATAGTTCAACTTATTTGAAACTCCAAAGCATTATATACTTCGAACAAAAAGCAAAGAGCCTGAGAGTGCCCTATATTTAAATGGCTAAAATGAAGCTTATAAGGCATAATACTCCATAAATGCTCTCTAAACTCTCACAAAATGGGGCACCATGCAGACAAGTCATGAATTAAACAATATAGTCAATTGTTAAGGATGGAGAAATGAGAACATTACATTCAGAAGTATGTGTGACTTCTCTTTTGTTAAGTTCTATTTGCAAATAAACCGTCATTTTAAACGTCAATGACTAGGTAATTAATGATACTAATAAATACTTTGGGGAATGGTAAATTGAACAATTTATTTTAAAAAGTCCAACCAACATAGATCAAATTCAGGGATTTTACATAATGTTTGTGTGGGGGCAGGGTATGTGTGTGTAGCAATAAGAGTTGAGGATGAGACCAGAGATTTGAGAGCAGATGAGGGCATGTGAGGATATAAGAGGAGTTGTGGACAAGAAGGACAATAATTGGAGATGACAAACTAATGTGATTGTATTTTAATTTTTAAAAAGCAAAGAAGTAAATTATTTAACCAATTCTCATGAAAAGAAATTCACTCATCAAAAGTTTTTCCATATTTCATGTAATCATTCAGATAACAACCATTGTTCAAAATATTTAGACAGTGCAACAAGGAAGTATCTCTTTGAACCTTTGGAGGAGCATAATGTAAGTATAAGTTTTGGAAGAATTAAAACAATATAAATTTAAACATATGTGAACATGAGTTTCTGTTTTTAAAATTATACCTCCCCCTTCCAAAGAGTGCACTTTATCCCAGTTGTGGTCGTACACACCTTTAATTCCAGCACTTGGAAGGCTGAGACAAGTAAATTTCTGTGAGTTCAAAGTCAGCCTGCTCTACAGAGTGAGCTAAATATCAGGACAACTAAAACTACTAACAGAGAGTAGGACTTGTTAAAAAAACATTGTTTCAGATGCGCTCAGTAGACCCCTGTCATGCATTCAATGCACGTCCCATCTGTCTTTCTAAATGAGGATTGATCCTCTTACCCCATGTCCGCTCTCTTGATTATCTTTTTTAGGTGTATAGATTTCATTATGTTTATCATA
>REGO01000437.1:1551855-1587973 GCA_010120015.1 Rhombomys opimus | reverse complement strand
AAAAAAAAAAAAAACATTGTTTCTTTTCATTTGTAATTTCCCATTACTAAGCATATTTTATCATAGCTTAAAGATGTATGTTTTTAAAAGCTGAAAGACAAAAAATCATTTATGTGTAATACTTTATTAATAAAAATAAGCCCTATAAATATTTTGTTTTCTAATATACTACATAATTTAGGATACTATAATAAAAACCATTTGTTGGGAAAAATTGTGCAGTTACTGGGATAAAGACAAACAGATGCAGTTAAACATGCAGACATCCACAACTAAAGCTACTTTTTAAAACACGTAACATAATTTATTAAATATAACAAAAAAGTTCTTTGCATTTTCAGTAGAAAATTTGGTGTATATATTAGTAAATTATAGTAACTATATATAACTAAATTATAGTAACTGTATATTATGGTAACTATATATAACTAAATTATAACTACATATTATAACTATATTATATATATTAACAAATTATAACTATATATTATAACTATATATAACTAAATTATAGTAACTATATAAAATGAATGTTAGATTGTGTATGAATTGGTATTTCATACAGAAATAAAAATATTTGAATACTTGCAAAGACAAGTGATTGAAAGGATTCATAATCTAAGAAGCATCAATTATCTTGAATTCTATACAAAACATAGGCTAATGTCTTAAGTTTATCTCTTAAAAGTCGCAAATATGATTTGAAATTTAGGTATTTTTTAATAAGTGTAAACTCTAATCCATAAATAAAAAAAGATTTCCTTTGCTAGATAGTGAAGATTATGATAAACATCAATAATTAAACCATGTCACTCTGGCATATAACTCTACCATTAGCAACTGCACAAATTTACTAAGAAATGAATCAAAAAGCCTGAACGAACTTAGCATATGTAATTGGTGAAAACAAAAATGAATCCAGTCCACTACACAGTCAGGGATGTACTGGCAGGTTAGCAGCCTTGGGAGAATAAGGCAAGTTCAAAATGCACTTCCACTATAAAGCATTAATTATAAACACCAAGTAGAAAGCATAATGAGAACAAAATGTGTAAAGTGATTTTATTCATCTGAATTGCAGTATCCCTTAAACTTTTTTGAATGCTGAGTGTCAAGAAAAACAAAAAAGTCGTACTTAAATTAAATAGCCAAGGAGGCTTTATTCCAGATTATTGTAATAGAGGCAAAAACAACAAAAACAAAATGAAACAAAACAAAAGACTGTAATGAAGGAATGAAACTAATCTTGATCTTATCAACCAAGCGATATGTCTGTGTTCATTTCAGTTGGATAGTGTAGGTACTCTAGAACGTATTCGATTGATATGATAGGCCAGGAGGGCACATAGATGGGAGGTCAGTGTTATTAATCTACTCCCTTGAAAATAACTAATAAAGATACATTTTTTTCTTGAAGATAATTTTTTCTGGGTATCTTATTTTTCTCTCATACAATACATTCCACCCTAGACCTCTCTCCACTCCTCCCAGATACCTCCCCTCTCCCCAAGATCCACACCTCCCTCATTTTCCTTCAGGAAAGAGCAGGTTTCCTGCAGTAAGATCAGGCACAAACCTTCAAAAAAGGCTCTAAGAAGCCGCCTAGTACCAGCTGAGAACATCCATGGGTGGACTTTGAGGAGATAAGATATATAGAGGCCTAGGCAGAATGAGACACCGCTTTTCAGATCAACATTGCTGCACTGATCTTCATGCTTCAATACTTGACTTTGTGGAGAGAAACATTCCAGAGAATATTTTGGGGACAATCCCACTGGGTCTTGCGGCTTTTGCTGACTTGTCCTGCTGATTTGTGTTCCTGCTTGGTGTTTCCCTTTGGACTGGACTGCTGGTATCCTGAGGACTGAGTTTGGTAATCCCCTAAAAACTCATGGAACCTAATCAGCAGGAAGTAGATAAAAGAAGTTTACAGCCCTTTTTCCTACTAGTCTCCTGTTGCCTGTCTAAGGTCTGGAGTAGGGAGGTAAGGGTGTTTAACAACCTTAAACAAAGTGGGTCTGGTGAAAAATCTCAGCCTACACTGTAGTATCTCAGAAGGCAGGGGCACAGGTGCGGCTATCTCATACGACTAGAGGAGCTGGAGTTTGTGGGGGCTCCCCTAGTCTGAAGAATAGGGAAGGGGGAGTGTGGAAGGGAGGAGAGGAGGGCTTGCCTAAATTGAATAAACAAATTAATTAATAAAGTATAAAAAAAAAAAAAAAGAAGCTGCCTAGTAGGAGAAAATGGGTTCTAAGAACAGGCAAAACAGTCAGAGACAACCCCTCCCCAATAGTTAGGAGCACCTCAAAGCCCCAAGCTAACCAACCACAATGTATATGCAGAGGACCCAGTGCTGATCCATGCAGGCTCTGTGGTTGTCTCTTCAGTCTCTGAGAGCCCCTATGAGCCCTGCTTAGTTGATTCAGTAGACTGTATTTTCCTGGTGTCTGTGTCCCCTCTGTCTCCTACAATTCTTCCTCCCCCTCTTCTGGAGTTTCCTTGAGCCCCAAGGGGTGGGTCCAGGTGGAAATGTCCAACTTGAGCCCTTTTCAGCCTAATAATGTTTGTCTGTGGCACTCTACAACTGTTCCCATGAGCTGATGGAGGACGACTTTCTGATATCTATAAGTATAAGAATATCATTAGGTATCATTTCTTTATTTTTTTTTTGCTTGTGTATTATTTGTTTTATTTTTGTTTAATTTAATTTTTTTATAGTTTATTCACTTTACATCCAACTGTAGGTCACTTCCCCATTTCTACCAGTACCATCTTCCCTCCCTCTTCCCCACTATTACCCTCTTCTGGTGCTCAGAAAAGGAAAGCCCTCCTCCCCCACCATCTGACCACAGCCTATCAATGCTCTTTAGGACTGCCTGCAGCCTCTTCCTCTGTGGCCACTGCAACAGGGGTAAGCAATCAAAGAGCAGGCAAATAGAGTCCATGTCAGAGACAGCCCCATCTCCACTTGCTAGAGAACCCACAAGGAGAATGAGCTGTCTATCTGCTATATCTGAGCAGGGGTCTAGGTCCCCTTCATGCATGGTCCTTTGTTGGTGCATAAGTCTCTGCAGAGCTCCAAGGGCCCAGATTTGTTGGCTCTGTTGGTTTTCTTATGGAACTCTTGTCTGCTCTCTGTCCTATTGCCCCAGGCTTTCCTAGGAATCCCTGTACTGTGCACAAATTTTGGCTATGAATCTTAGCATCAGCTTCAATCCCCTGCTGGGTGGAGTTTTTCATAGTACATTTATGGTAGGCTCCCATCCTGTTTTCTCTCTTCACCCTCTTCCAGTGTCTATTCTATTTGCTCTTCTGAAGGAGAATCAAGTCCTCCTTCTTATTTAGCTTGTTTAAGTCTGTGGATTGTAGAATATTTATCCTGTATTACCTGGCTAATATCCTCTTATAAGTGAGTATACTCCATGTGTGTCTTTCTAATTCTGGGATACCTCACTCATGATGATCTTTACTAGTTCCCTCCATTTTCCTGCAAATTTCATGATTTCCATGTTTTTAATTGATGAGTAGTGTTCCATTGTGTAAATGTACCATAATTTCTGTATCCATTCTTTGGTTAAGGGACAATGTAGGTTGTTTTCAGATTCTGGCTATTATGAATAAAGCTGCTATGAATTTAGTTGATCAAATGTCCTTGTTGTATGGTTTAGCAGCTTTCAGGTAGGTGCAGAGAGTGGTATAGCTGGTTCTTGCAGTAGCACTATTCCCAATTGTCTGAGAAAGCACCAAATTGATTTCCAAAGTGGTTCTACAAGTTTGCACTTCCACTAGCAATGAAAGAGTATTCCCCTTTCTCCATATCCTTAACAGCATGAGCTGTCACTTGAATTTTTGATCATTGTCATTCTGATACTTGTAAGATGGAATATCAGAATTGGTTTCATTTGCATGTCTCTGATGACTAATAAGAATTAACTCATAAAAATAAACAGTCCTCCTGTATACAAAAAGCTAAGGGTCTGAGAAAGAAATTAGGGAAACAACACCCTTCACAATAGCCAGAAAAAACATAAAGTAACTTGGTGTAACACTAATCCAGCAAGTGAAAAACTTGCATGAAAAAAACAATCAAGTCTCTGAAGGAGAAAATTTAAGAAGAATCAGAAGATGGAAAGATCTCCCATGCTTGTGGATCTGTAGGATCAACATGGTAAAAATGGCCATCCTACCAAGGGCAATCTACAGCTTCAGTGAAATCCCCACTAAATAACCAACACAATTATTTACAGACCTTTAAAGAACAATCTTTACTTCATATGAAAAAACAGAACAAACAAACAAAAACAAAAACCCAAAGCAGCTAAAACAATAGTGTAAGATAAAAGATTTTCAGGAGGTATCTACATCTCTGATCTCAAGCTGTACTATAGAGTAACAGTAATAAAAACTGCATGGTATTGGCATAGAAACAGATTGGTAGATCAATGGAGTCAAACTAAAGACCTAGAAATAAACCCACACACCTATGGACACTTGATTTTTGACAGAGGAAGCAAACCATACAATGGAGAAAAAAGAAAGAGAGAACACATCTTCAACAAATGTTGCTTGTCTAACTGGATGTCTACATGTAATAAAGTGAAAATATATCCACACTTATCACCCTGCACTAAACTAAAGTCCAAGTGGATCAAAGACCTCAATATAAAACCAGACACACTAAATCTGTTAAAAGAAAAAGTGGGGAAGAACCTTGATCCCTTTGGCACAGGAGATAACTTCCTGAACAGAACACCAACAGCTCAGGCTCTAAGATCAACATTTATTAAATATGACCTCATGAAACTGAAAAGTATCTGTAAAGCAAAGGACACTGTCATCAGAACAAAACAACAGCCTACAGAGTGAGAACAGGTCTTCACTAATCCAACATCTGACAGTGGGCTAATATCCAAAATATATAAATAACTCAAGGAATTAAACTCCAACAAACCAAATAATCCCCTTAAAAACAGGTACAAAGCTAAACAGAGAATTCTCAACAGAGGAACATCGAATGGTGGAGAAACATTTAAAAAATCATTTTATTGACTTTCATTTTCTTTTTTCTTATGTTTTTTTGTTTGTTTGTCTGTTTCTTTTCTCAGAGACTAAGTCTCTGAGACATCAACTTGTGTCCATACAGGCATTGAAGGGCATGGGCTGCCTCTATTGGCTTAGGCCTTATGTCAGACCAGTCATTAGTTTGCCAGTCCAACAAGTTCTTAGCAACCATTGCCCCAACACTTTTCTTTTTCTATTGCATGGTTTTGACTTCTTTGTCAAAAATCATGTCTATAGATGTGTGAATTTTTGTCTGGGTCTTCAGTTTGATTCTATTGATCAATGTGTCTTTTTATTCAATACTATACAGTCTTTTAAATAATTGCTTTTGGGTTCTGTAGAAAGGGTGGTTGAAGGTGGGGCCAGTCCTGGGGAAATCTGGTGTTGTCTGTATGATGGGAGAAGCCAGATTTAAGTAAGACACCAAATGTGGGTTGCTTGTTGATTTGGCCAGATTCTGGAAATGCAAGAATGAGAGTATCAATGAGACTTATACAAATTTTTAAAGCATAAATTTATAATGATCATTTTAGTCATTTAGTTGTGGAGCTCAACATGATTGCTAACTATGGGAGGCAAAATTGTAGTCTACAAAGACAAAATATATTGTCTCATAATGTTAGATAAGCTTCCATAAATTTCCATATTAATTATAATCACTATAATGTTGAGCATCTATCTACTTGCTGTGATTACTGATCCATAAGGGAAATGGGTGACTGTGACATAAAAAGGAAGAATATATGAACAAGCTGTATAAAATATACTGAGAATAAAGGCTATGAGCTACATAATGAAGCATCCATCCAACAATGCGTCCCTAATATTCAATATAGATTTTTGGTTTCTGTACACTTCTGTATGCAATGTAATTATTATAATTATTTGAGAATGTATTCATCTGAAAAACTGTTATCAATCTCCTTTTTCTTTTGGTATACATCCTCAGTTTGCAATATGCAAAGAGCTAACTAAAAATCGCCTCAAAATTTAGTAGAACGGTATGCAAACTATGTTTTTTTAAATTAAATTTTTATTTTTTATATTGGTTAGTTTATTTACTTTGTATATCAGCTATAGACCCCTCCCTCATTCCCTCCCAATCCCTCCCTCCCTCCCTCCCCCATCTCCTCCCTGCCCCTCTCTAAGTCCACTGATAAAGGAGGCCTCCTCCCCTTCCATCTGACCCTAGCTTATCATGTCTCTTCAGGACTGGCTGCAATATCCTCCTCTGTGGCCTAGCAAGGCTTCCCCTCCCTTGGGGGGGTGGGGGGGAGGAATAGATACAGAAATTATGGTACTTTTATACAATGGAATACTACTCAACAATTAAAAACAAGGAAACCATGAAATTTGCAGGCAAATAGTGGGATCTAGAAAAGATCATCCTGAGTGAGGTATCCCAGAATCAGAAAGACACACATGATATATACTCACTTATAAGTGGATACTAGACCTCTAAGAAATTAAGCATACTAAAATCTGTACACCTAAAGAAGATAAACAAGAAAGAGGACCCAGGGTAAGATGATCAATGCTCACTTAGAAAGACAAATGGAATGGACATTGGATGCAGGGGAAAACAAGTAACAGGACAGGAGCCTACCACAGAGGGCCCCTGAAATACCCTACCTAGCAGTGTATCAAAGCAGATGCTGAGACTCATAATCAAATTTGGGCACCGTGCAGGGAATCATATTAAAGAAGGGGGAGTTAGTATGACCTGGAGAGGACAGGAGCTTCAGAAGGACCAAATATATCTGGGCACAGGGGTCTTGTCTGAGACTGTTTTTCCAACCGAAGACCATGTATGGATATAACCTAAAACCCCTGCTCAGATGTAGCCCATGGCAGCTCAATATCCAATTAGGTACCCTAGTAAGTGGAACAGGGACTCTTTCTGGCAAACTATGTTTTATGGATGAAAAAAAATATTCTTTCAGCATAATATGAGTAAGCAAAGGGTTACCCTTCTGTACAATGGCTCATGAAACTGCACTATTATTAGTGTGTATGATGTAGACACTGATAAATTATTTATAAGCAACATCATTAAAGGGGTCTCTTCATGTCATAAACTTCCATCATTCCATAAGACAGAAGGTATTTGTGCACTATATTTCAGAATCAATTAAAGAGCAGCCATCTAGCTAGAAAATCCACCTTGTTAACGGTGACACTTGAAGTAGTGAATGTTTATTCTAGACTGTACTGTACAAGCTTAGATTATGCTTAAAAGAACACAGTCCATTCTCGTTCCAGGAATGCAGGCGGCACAGTGAATGCCCTGGAAATAGACTGTCCCAACAAAAATGTTGTCACCAGCCAAACTACCTCTATAAGGATTGTGTCAGTTTCTGTTAAGTGAAGTAATGGGGAAAAAAAAATGAGCTATCAGAGTATGCAAACTTAACTCATATCAAATGGGTTCTCATATATAGAAAATATGTGCTTTGCCTAAATATCTTTTTATTGTAATTGAAAACAGTTTAACATCATGATTCCTACTGTATTCTAGATGCTATTACTTGTCAGTCTTTTTGTCTGTTATTTTTTTTAACTTTAATTAATTAATTAATTAATTTATTTATTTATTTTTGCTTCTTTAATATTTCAGACAAATTTCTAGGTAAATTAATTGTCCAAATTCTAAATCTACCTGTTTTTTACTTGGTTTCTTAATTTTTCCTATGATAGAAGACAGCTAATAACTAATTTTTCTTAATCCTGAACAACAACAAAAAAATGAACCAGCACAATTGTGTGTCTGACCTCAGTGTTATGAGCTTGGAAGGCATATGGACTAAATTCAAGATGATTCTTGGCAATACTGCTGTGTTGTTACTGCACAGGGCTCTAAACCTATTATTTCTTTCTATTATCATCACCATATATGTAACCTGGCGGTTATCAAATGCTTCAAAACATATTTCTTTCTTTTTGTTTTCTCTTTCTCTCTCTCTCTCTTTCTTTCTTTCTTTCTCTCTCTCTTTCTTCCTTCCTTTCTTTCTTTCTCCTTCTCCTCTTTCTTATTTTCATGTGTGTTATTTTGTTTTGAATTTTACCAAAATGATAGTACATATTTGCTTACTATCTAGAACATGGCAACAGTATGCGTGGAAAACATGGTGATAGAAGCTACATTTAGAAGGTTCATTGGGCTGCTGTTATAGCTGAATGCAATACATCCAGCAATAAAATTTACTCAGAATAATCCAATTATCTGAGATTGAATAATTGTATTTTATTCCAAAAGTATGACAAGGGAAAAGGTTTTGTTTCCCTCCAAGAATAAATATGTAGTATTAAAATACTTTCACTGGTGTTATCATCTGTAGAATGAATCTTGCTTAAGACTTGTTAATAAACATGGATAAATAGCATCACATATATAAAATTCATAGTGTTAATAAAATACCACTAATCTAACCCTGCCAAAATAACTGCAAAACAAACTACAAAAGACATGGTAGTTCCTCTCACTGAAGGAATATAACCTGTTAAACTGAGGTATTTTAATATGTTCTATGTTTGGAAAAAAACCTCAATACGATTAATTAGCTAATTAATTATAATTAGCCTATAAAACAAATTGAAGACTTGAATAGTGAGAAAGTTGAATATTTATTAAAGTTAAGAAGACACTTAGAAAGTTCTTTTTTCCTTCTTTTACTTGGGTAGAATTGAGTTTAGGAAACAGATACATAAAAATAAGTTTGAATAGGTCAGGAGATCCAAGATGGTGGCAGAGGGAGGACAGGAAAGAGGACAGTAGCCTGCCACAGAGGGCCTGTGAAAGGCTTTACCCTGGAGGGTATCAAAGGAGATGCTGAGACTTGTGGCCAAACTTTGGGCAGAGTACAGGGAATCTTATGAAAGAATTGGGAAATGGTAAGACCTGGAAAGGACAGGAGCTGCACGGGGAGAGCAACAGAACCAAAACTCCTGGGCACAGGTTTTTTTTTCTGAGAGTGGTACTCCAACCCAGGACCATTTATGGAGATAACCTAGAACCCCTGCACAGATGCAGCTCATGGCAGTTCAGTCTCCAAGTGGGTTCCATAGTAATGGGTACAGGGACTGTCTCTGACATGAACTGATTGGCCTGCTCTTTGATCACCTCCCCCTGAGGGGGAAGCAGCCTTATCAGGCTACAGAGGAAGACAATGCAGCCACTCCTGATGAGACGTAATAGACTAGGTTCAGAAGGAAGGAAAGTAAGACTTCCCCTATCAGTGGACTAGGGGACGGGCATGGATAGAGAAGGGGGAGGGAGGGTGGGACTGGGAGGGGAGGAAGGAGGGAGCTACAAGGGGAATACAAAGTGAATAAAACATAATTAATAAAATTTAACATAAAAACGAAGAGAAAATAAGTTTGAATTGATTTTTTATATTAATTACATTTTATTGGCTTTCTATTTCAGTTGTTTTACTAGAATGTAATGTAAATACATTGACTCTTATCTGATTATTGTCATTCATGTCACAGGGATGAAAGACAAGGACATAATGTTCAGTAACTAATTCTGCCAAATATGAAAAACAACAGATATCATAGAAGTGCTTTTTTTAATTTTTTATTTAACTTTTATTAATTACACTTTATTCATTTTGTATCCCCCCATAAGCCCCTCCCCTCTCCCCTCCCGGTCCCACCCTCCCCTCCCCTTTCTGCATGCATGCCCCTCCCCAAGTCCACTGATAGGGGAGGTCCTCCTCTCCTTCTTTCTGATCTTAGTCTATCAGTTCTCATCAGAAGTGGCATAGAAGTGCTGACTATTACATGCGATGTCATTTAATATCTCCATAGATAATGCCAAAAGACAGGGAATCCACCAAATAGTCATTTACTAATTGTAGAGACTTAATAAGATCAAAGCGTTGAGTTTCCCCAACTTAAAACAAGTAATTTGAATTGACTGACAGAAATGAAGAATTTACTGTGCATGAAAGGAACTTTTATTTTACAATGAAAAGTAGAAGGGTAAATAATAACTTCTTTATGAAACTTAAATGCTCAGTAAGTGTATGCCTATTTGTCTTTACACAGATACTGTACTTACATATACAAAAGTTTCTTTCATTTAAATACCTCTCTGTTTTAAGAGACATGCTCAAGGAAATCTGTGAAACTATAAACTATCTTTTCTTCAAGCCCATCAGGGACCTTAGAATGATACATTTTACTTGAATAAGCAGGAAGTGCAGAGCAAGCAGCTTTCAAATCTAAAAAAAATGACAGAGACTTACTGGTTTTCTAGACAATCACCGAAGATTCCTTGTGTTTGTGGGTCACAATATTTGACAGGCTGTTCTGTAAAGCAGGAGGATTGTCCTACCTTGACTCAGCAGAGTTGGGCAGTCTCCTTCCCAGTGTCTTGCTTGTCCACCTTTTGGACAGCCTGCTGTTAGCTGATGGGTAAGGGCAGTTTTTCCCAGTGGCTTGCTTTTCCACATTTGAAGCACACCCTCATGGAGGTTCTTCAATACCCATAATCTTCAGAGGAGGAGAATGGGGTCCTGTCAAGAGCTGATGTGTCTCACTGTCATGAAAAGCTGTATGTAACTAAAATATCTTAAATGATATATTCTTGAGAGCTTTCTCTCAAGTGTCTGAAGACCATCTATCTAAATTATAGCTGAACAGGCAAACATTGCTTGTTTTTAGCTATTTACTACCTGCCTAACTTTGGATATATCTACAGGAGGCTAAATAAAGCTGAATTCTATATTTAAACTAGTACCTAACATAACTATAAGTTGAATGACTACTAATTTGCATTCCTTTATTGTCCTTGTTTATGATAATACCATTCAAGAGACTAAGAAATGTCATTTGATTTTTTAAATGAGTTGTATACACATATATACCTTAAACAAAATTACAGTCAATATATAGTATGTTGCAACAATTATAATCTTAAATTTCTGACATCCTATAGAAATCTAACCAATTTAAAATATTTGAGACTTACAATAATCCACCTTATTCTTTTCATTTCATGGAGATATAATAGTCTGCCCTGTTTTGTCCTATTATCCCTTATTACTCTTTTCTTTTTTTTTTTTTTTTTTTTTTTTTTTTTTTTTTTTTTTCTTATTTTAACTCCCTAGCACTCCACAGGAGAGAGAAAGAAGTATAGAGGGGAAAGAAAGAAATCCTTGAATCTAAACTCCTTTTGTTTGTTTTGTCCTTGACCATTAGTCATAAAAAAAAAAAAAAGATGACAATACAAACCCATAACTCACTGAATGACCAAAAGCCATCCACTCCACCTTTGGAAATGACAGCATTTTCCTTATTTGCTTCCTGTGATCTGGGTGATGACATCTTTTGGGGACCCTAAAAACCTGGGCTGCTAACAAGTCCTGAGTTCGCTAGATGTTTCTCTCACTGTCTAGGCTCTCTGTGACAAATAAATTCAAGGATTAGATGAGGTTCTGAACAGCCTGTGCGACTGGACCAACTGGGGTCAGCCGTTTTGAAGCTGTCTTGGAAGCAAGTTTTGATGACACAGCAGCTAAGGCAGTCTGTGAGGCTGAATCTACCAGAACGCTAGAATAACTATGTCCCAGTGTCTCAGAATCTCATGTTCTTTATCAGTGTCCTTGAGAGTGAGTTAAAGCTGTCAGGTCCATGCAATGTGCCCAAATCTGCTAATTATGAATCTCTGTTAGATGTCTGATCAGGTGAAAAGCATCTGTCAATTATCACAAATCAGTTTGGTCTAATAAACAAACTGTAAGTATGCTTAATTTCCCGCCTATGCCATATAAAAAGATGACACGTAATAATAAGTCACGAACACCAGGGGTCCAAAAGGATTCATTGGATACTGCAAACATCCATGTCTCAGCCAGTCTCCTGATCTGTTCCCACACACTGGGATCAACATATGTGTTTCCTGTTATTATATATTCTTCTGAGTCTCTTCCTTTGCATTCTCCATTTTTGGATGAAAGAGCTTTAGGAGGTCTCCCATAGTTAAATCTATTTTTTATTATCATTTAAAGAATCCACAGTTTTCCATATCTTGTGGAAATAAAAACATGTCCTCATTTCCAACACAACACATTTCCTGACTTTCATTCTGAAGTCAACAATTTTTTTTTAAACATATGAGTTGATATGGGATAGGGGATACAAGGCATATAACTAAACATGGTAAAGACAATAGACAGCAAGCTTATAGCCAACATCATTTTAAAAGGAGATAAATTTAAATCAGTCACACTGAAATCAGGGTTAAGTCAGGGCTGCCTACTCTGTCTGTATCTATTTAATATAGTACTTGAAGTCCTAGCTAGAGCAATAAGACAACTAAAGGAGATCAAGGGAATACAAATTGAAAAGGAAGAAGTCAAAGTATCACTATTTGCAGATGATATGATAACATACATGAGTGACCTCAAAATTTCAACCAGAGAACTCCTTTAGATTATAAACACCTTCAACAAAGTGGCTGGACACAAAATCAACTCAAAAAAATAATCAGTAGCCCTCCTATATCAGAAAGACAAAATGGATGAGAGAGAAATAGAGAAACAACAACCTTCACAATAGCCACAAAAAAACATAAAGTACCTTGGTATGACTGGAACCAAACATGTGAAATATCTGTTTGATAAAAATTTCAAGTATCTGAAGAAAGAAATTAAAGAAGATATCAGAAGATGGAAAGGTCTCACATTCTCATGGACTGGTAGGATTAACATAGTGAAAATGGCCATCCTGCCAAAAAAAATTTACATATACAATTCAATTCCCATAAAAACACCAACACAATTCTTTACAGACCTTGGAAGAACAAGTCTCAAATTCATATGGAAAAAAAAAACAGAATTGCTAAAAAACTTCCTGTACAATAGCAGATCATCTGGAGGTATCTCCATCCCTTATCTCAAGCTGTACTACAGAGCAGTAGTTATAGAAACTGCATGGTACTGTCATAGAAACAGAATGTAGGTATATATATATATATATATATATATACATATATATATATATATATATATCCATATCTGACCCAGGACTCATATCCAGAATATTTAAAGAACTCAAGAAGTTAAATGACAAAATATCAAGTAACCCAATTCAAAAATGGGGTACAGAGCTAAACAGAGAATTCTCAATAGAGGAATATGGAATGGCAGAGAAATATTTAAAAAAAGTTTAACATCCGTAGTCATCAGGGAAATACAAATCAAAATGACCCTGGGATTTCAACTTACACCCATCAGAATGGTTAAGATAAAAAACTCAAGTGAGAACACATGCTGGAGAGGATGTGGAGAAAAGCAAACCCTCCCCCATTGAGGTGGGAATGTAAACGTGTACAACTACTTTGGAAATCAGTCTGGTGCTTTCTTAGACAATTAGGAAGAGTGCTTCCTCAAGACCCAGCTATATCTCTCCTACACATATATCCAAAACATGCTAAAGTATACAACAAGAATATTTGCTCAACCATGTTTGTATCAGCTTTATTTGTTATAGTCAGAATCTGGTCAACAACACAGATGTCCCTCGTCTGAGGAATAGATACAGAAATTGTGGTACATTTACACAATGGAATACTAGTCAGCAATTATAAACAAGGAAATCATGAAATTTGCCAGCAAATGTTGGGAACTTGAAAAGATCCTCCTGAGTGAGTTATCCCAGAAACAGAAAGACACATGTGGTATATACTAATTTTTAAGTGGATATTAGACATATAATAAAGGATAAACATACTAAAATCTGTACACCTAAAGAAGCTACTCAAGGAGGAGGATTCTGGATAAGATGATTAATCCTCATGCAGTAAGGTAATGGGGATGGGCATCAGAAGAGGGAGAAAACAGCTAACAGGACAGGAGCCCATCAAGAGGGCCATTGAAAGACTTTACCCAGCAAGGCATAGAAGGAGATGGTGATACTCTTTGTCAAACTTTGGGCAGAGTGCAGGGATGCTTATGAAAGAAGGGGGAGATAAGAACAGCTGGAGTGGACAGGAACTCCACAAGGAGTGCAACAGATCAAAAATTCTGGGAGCAGAATGAGACTCATATTCCAACCAAGGACCATGCATGAAGATAACTTTGAATCCATAGAACCCTTGCATAAATGTAGTCCATGGCAGCTCATTTTCCAAGTGAGTTCCTTTGTAATGGGAACAGGAACTATCTCTGACATGAATTCAGAGGCTGGCTCTTTGATCACTTGATGGGGGAGCAGCCTTACCAGGCCACAGAAGTAATCAATGCAGCCAGTCCTGATGCGATTGATAGGATAGGTTCAGAGGAAAGGGAAGGAGTATCTCCCCTATCAGTGAACTTGGGGAAGAGCATGGGAGGAGATGAGGGAGAGAGGGTGGAACTGGGAGGAGATGAGAAAGGGACTACAGTGGGGATACAAAGTAAATAAACTGTAATTTATAAAAATATAAATAAATTTTTAAATACTGAAAAATGTAAATTTAATAAAGCATTATGTAAAATATATATGGGAGATCCCATATCCCCCTTATAAATTAGGAGCATTTCCTCTAAGGTACTTAGATATTTCCACTATTGCTTGACATGTAGGGTTGTAAGGTATACCAGTAACATGCTTTATATTACACTATATAAGCAATTGTTGCGTTTTACTGGATATATATAATGGAACATTATCAGTTTTAATATGTAAAGGTATCCTCAAGACAATCATTGCATCTAAAAAATGTGCAATTTTAGAATCACCCTTCAGAACACAAGGCAGAAGCCCATTGAAATATTGAGTAGGAATTATATAGGAGGTATATTTTTCTGCTTTCTGAAATTCAAAACCACTACATCCATTTGGCAAATTTAATTTCTTATGTTTCTTAATGCTACTTCCAACATATAAAGGAACTTGATTATGCAAGGAATAAGTAGGCAATTTTTAAAAAATTCTTTGAATTGTCACCAAGTTATAATTACTTTCCTTTTTATTTTTTATTTTTTAATTAAATTTTTATTTTTTATGTTGATTACAGTTTATTTTACTTTGTATCACAGCTGTAGCTCCCTCTCTCATTCCCTCCCAATCCCACCCTTTGTCCCTCATCTCCTCTCATGCTCCTTTCCAAGTCTACTGATAGGGGAGGTCCTCCTCTCCTTTTATCTGACCCTAGCCTATCAGGTCTCATCAGGACGGGCTGCATTGTCCTCCTTTGTGGCCTGGCAAGGCTGCCCCCCCATAATAGGGAGGCGGTCAAAGATCCAGCAACTGAGTTCATGTCAAAGATAGTCCCTGTTGCCCTTACTAAGGTACCCACTTGGACACTGAGCTGCCATGGGTTACATTTGAAAAGGGGTTATTGATTATATCCATGAATGGTCCTTGGTTAGCATATCAGTCTCAGAAAAAAATCTGTGCTCAAATATTTTGATCCTGTTGTTTTCTTTGTGGAGCTCCTGTCCTCTCCAGGTCTTACTATCTCTCCCTTCTTTCCTAAGATTCCCTGCACTCTGCCCAAAGTTTGGCTATGAGTCTCAGCAACTTGCTTTGATACCCTGCAGGGTAGAGCCTTTCAGAGACCCTCTGTAGTAGGCTTCTGTCCTGTTCCCTGTTTTCTCCCACTTCCAATGTCCATCCTCTTTGCCTTTCTGAATGGGAATTGGTCGTCTTACCCAGGGTCCTCCTTCTAGCTCAGCTTCTTTAGGTGTACAGATTTTTGGAGGTTTATCCTATATTATATGTCTAGTATCCACTATGAGTCAGTTTATCTTGTATATGTGTTTCTGTTTCTGAGATACCTCACTCAGGATGATCTTTTCTAGATCCCACCATTTGCCTGCAAATTTCATGATTTTCTTGTTTACAGTTGCTGAGTAGTATTCCATTGTGTAAATATACCACAATTTCTGTATTCATTCCTCAGTTGAGTAGCATCTGTGTTGTATCCAGATTCTGGCTATTACAAATAAATCTTCTATGAACACCAACCCTTTATTTGGCAAAAGGCTAATATCCAGAATATATCAAGAACTTAAGAAGTTGAACAGCAACAAACCAAGTAATCCAATTAAAAAATTAGTTACAGAATCAAACAGAGAATTCTCAATAGAGGAACATCAAATGGCAGAGAAACACTTAAAGAAATGTTCAACATCCTTAGTCATCAGGGAAATGCAAATAAAGACGACCCTGAGATTTCACCTTATACCCATTAGAATGGATTAAAAACTCAAGTGACAACACCTGCTGGAGAGGATGTGGAGAAAGGGGAACCCTCCTCCATTGCTGGTGGGAATGTAAATTTGTACAACCACTTTGGAAATCAATCTGGCGCTTTCTCAAACAATTAGGAATAGTGCTTCCTCAAGATCCAGCTATACCACTCCTACGCATATATCCATATTATCCTCAAGTATACAACAAGGACATTTGGTTGATAATTTTTTTCTTTAAATTTCTACTATTTACATGATGACTTTTATGAAAATTTGAAGCATCTAATACATTTTCTATTAATAACTGATCTTTTTTCCTAGTGTCAATGATCATGACAAGCCTGTTTGAGACTGAATATGGGTTGTTATATATAAAGAATGGTTTCTCTTTGAATTACCTGTTATATTTGTATAAACGACAAAGGTAATTCTGAATCATCTGGGAAAAGTTCAGTATTTTTCATATGCAAAATAATTCTGCATATTAGGTCATTAACTATCTTTAGAGATTCTGGAAAATCTAATAGAACCATGAGAATATCATTTAGTTCTGATTTTTGAACTGAAACATGTGGGCTTTGAACTATCACATATATTCTGGTTTATACTGTGACATTCCTAACTTACTGGCATTTGTAAAAAAAAAAAGGGGGGTGGCTTTAGAAGTTGGTGTTCTTTCTATATGAGAAAGAATCTAATTAGTTTTTATTACAACCTGAAGTCACTCGCTTTGGGAGTAGCTATTGTTAATCCCCCCCCCAAAAAAATAAATATTGCAAGCTCTTTGCCAATGTTTATATCTGCTCACAATGTAGCAATGTTAGCTGTAGTAAAAAAGTACTGTGATTCCTGCTGAGTATAGTCCTGCTAACTGATGAAGTCTCATTTTTCCTTTCAGAATCAATTCAGAAACATTTCTACGTAAGTTTACTCATTATTCTAAAACTATCAACTCTAACATTTTATCTTCTCTATGCATAAGAATTCCTGAGGGAGAATGAGTAGAAGGCAAAATAACTAAAAGCCAACCAAGCTTTGGTCCATGATCTACATGCTTATCCTTTAATTTTTTTTTTTTTCTACCAGAGCCATTTCTCTCTCAGCCTCAGCTGGTAGTTTTCTTGGGTTAAGTTCTAATCACCATGTAAGGTTTGATATAAATTGCTTTTCTCTTGAGTAATTACTCCATTATGTGACATAGCCAGGTAATGTTTCCCAGAAAAAAAATTAAAATCATTAAGTAAAAACCTAAGTATGTTATAAAAAGTATTAAGTAAATAATTTACTAGTAATATATACTTGATTCCATGGCTTTGTATATGCAATTTTGGAACCTAAAATATTAATGAAATGAAGAGTTTAAGTGAGAAGGATGTGAAATAAAGATTCATTTGAATGGTGATTTTAGTTTTTTTTTTTTTCAATTAGAAATTGAAATTATAAAAAAAAATTCTCAATACATAATCATTAGGTAAGATTTTAATTGCCCACTTGGACACTAAACTGCCAAGGGCTACATCTGTGCAAAAGTTCTAGGTTATCTCCATGCATGGTACTTGGTTGGAGAATGAGTCTCTGGGAAGACCCCTGTGCTCAAATTTCTGGTTCTGCTGCTCTCCTTGTGGGTTACATAGTAATGGGAAGAGGGACTGCCTCTGACATAATCTGATTGGCCTGCTCTTTGATCACCTCCCCCTGAGGGGGGAGCAGCCTTACCAGGCCACAGCAGATGACAATGCAGCCACTCCTGATGAGATCTGATAGACTAAGATCAGAAGAAAGGAGAGGAGGACCTCCCCTATCAGTGGACTTGGGGAGGGGCATGTGTGAAGAAGGGGGTGGGATGGTGAGATCGGAAGGGGAGGAGGGGGGGTCATGGAGCGGATACAAAGTGAATAAAGTGTAATTAATAAAAATAAAATTTAAAAAAATTAATTGCTTCCAAGGAATCACTTTGTTAGTGTTTAGTCTCATTTTCTTTTTAACTACTAGACTTTTTGTCTCTTTTGAAGGAGTAAGCAGTCACAATCTAATGAGAAAATTTATAAATACCCTGAAATTGCAGCAAATGTAATTTTACACAAATGACATGAATTAATTTGGGAAATTAAAAATTATTTATAATTAAATTGCAAATTGGATCATTATACAGGAGACATTTGAAACTTTGGACTATAATAAGAAATACAAGCTGCTTTGCATCACAAAGTCTGAAAGAATCAATTGAAATTAGGTTGACGATTGAAAGAGTAGCTCTGTCTAAAATCACTCTTGATTTAAAAATCAATGTAAGTTTAAGCAAACATGTTATATATTATCTGTTGACATGCTTATGAATAGGGTAAGGTACAGTCTGCTAAGAGAAACAAAGTCCTCCAGTACTTGTGTGCTGCTCCACAGGCACAGATGAGGGAAAGGGGGATGAATATACACAGAACCACCTAACCAGAAGTCCTGTCGCACACATGCCTGCCTGAGAATGAATTTTTAAACACACATTCATGTTAGCAAATGTGGATATAAGCCATTTCTTTTTTTCTATTATTTAATTAAAATTTAAATTTTACCTTAAGTATATTTTATTCACTTTGCATCCCAGCTGTAGCACCCTCCCACATTCCTTCCCAATCCCCCCCCCCATCTCCTCCATATCCCTCTCTAAGTCCACTGATGGGGGCGGTCCTACTCCACTTCCATCTGACCCTAGATTATCAGTTCTCATCAGGACTAGATGCAATGTCCTCTGTGGCCTGGCAAGGCTGCTCCTCCCTCGGGGTGGGAGAGTTTAAAGAGCCAGCCACTGAGTTCATGTCAGAGACAGTCCTTATTCCCCTTACTAGGGAGCCCACTTCCATACTGAGATACCTTGGGCTACATCTGAGCAGGGATTCTAGGTTGTATCCATGAATGGTCTTTGGTTGGAGAATCAGTCTCAGGAAAGACCCCTCTGCCCAGATATATTTGGTCCTTGTGGAGCTCATGTTCTCTCCAGGTCATACTAACTCCTCCTTCTTTCATATGATTCCCTGTACTCTGCCCAAATTTGGTTATGAGTCTCAGCATCTGCTTTGATACACTGCTATGTAGAGTCTTTCAGAGGCCCTCTATGGTAGGCTCCTGTCCTGTTTCCTGTTTTCTTCTTCTTCCAATGTCCATCCCATTTGTCATTCTAAGTGAGGATTGACTATCTTACCCTGGGTCTTCTTCCTTGTTTAGCTTCTTTAAGTGTACAGATTTTATTATGTTTATCCTATTTGATAGGTCTAGTATCCATTTAGAAGTGAGCATATAACGTGTGTGTCTTTCTATAAAGGCAATATAACTGGTAGTTCCTGATGTAGTACAATAAATTTTATTTTAGTGATTTGAATCCTCAGATCCAAGAGCACTTGTAAGCTTAATAATTCTTTTGAATACTATATACAATTTTCATACAATCTCCTCTAGGCTTCATAAAACAAGTGGATAAGACTGTGTTTGGGGAAGGATAATGGGAACCCATGTCTTTAGTACATACTAAGGTCATTGTCTCATGAACTTACAGGTTCTGTCATTGTTGTCACAAGACCTTGACACTATTATGACAATCAAAAGTCTTGGATTGTTGGAGAAGGATCTCATGAAGTTTCACCACCAGTTGTGAAGATACTGGGAGCTGATGTTGTGGAAGGAGGGAAAGTCAGTTAACCTCAGAGATATTGCTGCTGGTAGGTTTCCCATACTCAAGTCAATGATCCTACACTATACACATGGATATATACAGAGAGTGAGGGGGAATGTATTCCCTGATTATAATGTGATTGTTAATGTTTAAGTAATATTTTAATATTTTTAACAATTACCTACAGATCATACTTTGCACTAACATAATCCAATAGGGATACAGATCTACAAAGAATAGGTTTTTTCCTTCAATGAATACATGTCTAATATTTACTGTGCTTTTGTTGTGTTAGCCTACTACACTTTCTCATACACACGCAGGCAAAGAGGCTGTCTAGATCACAGGGTGTCTGTGTTTATGACCCTAACTCACAACACAGGCTTCCTGTCCTGCCACTTCCTATGATCCCTCAACCTACATGAGGATTATGTGGATGTTCCAGGTGAAACAGATGTAAATAATATCTGAAACGTGAAGTGTAAGATTAAAAAAGACTTTGGTTTGCACTGAGCACATCTAATATTTAATAATAGTTTCAGTTTACACATGAAGATAAAAAGAACTTTTCACAGTGCTAGACATGTAAATGGTGTCATGATGAAAAAAACATAGTTGTCATATTTTATTGGTTTCAAATATTGTTTTTAAATATGTCATATCACTGTGTTAATGAACTTGATAATTTTTGATGCTGTGACTTAATTTTACAGTTCGTAAGTGGCATGTGGAAAAGTATATAAGTATATAAGATATATATAAGTATATATATAAGTATATAAGTATATAAGATGACTTTAAAATGTTTACTTAAAAAGTAAATGCAGACGTAAGGCTGGTGAAGATCCTTTCCCAATCTGTAGGCAGTCTTTTTGTTCTGATGACAGTGACCTTTGCTTTAAGGAAGCTTTTCAGTTTCATGAGATCCCATTTATTGTTTGTTGATCTTAGAACCTGTGCTGTTGGTATTCTGTTCAGAAAGTTGTCTCCTGTGCCAAAGAGGTCAAGGCTCGTCCCCACTTTTTCTTCTAACAGATTTAGTATTTCTGGTTTTATGTTTAGGTCTTTGATCCACTTGGTTTTATGCAGGGTGATAAATATGGATCTATTTGAATTTTTCTACATGTAGACATTCAGTTAGACCAGCACTATGTGTTGAAGATGCCATCTTTTTTTCCCATTGTATGGTTTTAGCTTCTTTGTCAAAATCAGGTTTCCATAGGGGTGTGGGTTTAATTCTGGGCCTTCAATTCTATTTTATTGATCCATCATTCTGTTTCTATGCCAGTACCATGCCACTTTTATTACTCTATAGTACAGCCTGAGATAAGGGATGGAGATATCTCCAGAAGACCTTTTATATTACAGGATAGTTTTAGCTAACTGAACAAGTTATACAGTAACAAACCAAGTAATCCACTTAAAGAAATGGAGTACAGAGCTAAACAGAGAATAAACAGAGAATTCTTTGTTTAGCTCTGTACTTTTTTTAAGTGGCAGGGAAACACTTAAAGAAATGCTCAACATCCTTAGTCATTAGATAAATGCAAATCAAAAAAACCCTGAGATGTCACCTCACACCCATCAAAATGGCCAAGATAAAAAACTCAAGTGACAACACATGCTGGAGAAAATGTGAAGAAAGAGGAACCTCCTCTTTTGCTGGTGGGAATCTTGTACAACCTCTTTGCAAATGAATCTGGTTCTTTCTCAGAAAATTAGGAATAGTGCTACCTCAATCTCCATCTACACCACTGCTGGGCATATATCTGAAAGATGCTCAAACATATAAGGATTATTTGCTCCACTGTGTTCATAGCAGCTTTATTCATAATAGACAGAACCTGGAAACAACCTAGATGTCCCTCAGCAGAGAAATGGAGAAAGAAACTGTGGCATATTTATACAATGAAACACTACTCAGCTATTTCTTTTAACTTAAACAAAAGGGAATTTATTGGTTCACATAACTGAAAAGTCCAGGGGATATCACTAGCTTCAGGCACGGTTGGATCCAGGGGCATAAATGTCGTCAGAACTTTTGGCTCTGTCTCCCTCTGTAATGGCTTCATCCTCTGCCTGACTCATTCCACATAGTAGGCCCTGTTGGTTTGAGTTTTCTCCTTTAACACTCAAGCATCAAAGTAATGAGAACTTCTCCACAACTGAGGAAAATGTCTAGGGTTGATTATCATTGAACAAACTTGAATCATGCATCCATTCTTGAACTAATCACTAAGTCAAGATGTACTTTGCTGATTGATGAAATTGGAATAGCATGTGCAGAACAAGATTCAAAAGGTATAAAACACACAAACTGAAAATTGGAAGAGATGGTTTCAAAAAACATTAGGAAGTTGTTATAGTGAGATGGAGATGTTTGCTGAGCAACAAAACAAAACAAAACAAAACAAAACAAAACAAAACAAAACAAAACAACTAACATCCAGGATAATACCAGATACAAAAAGCTTAATCTTTGCCCATACAGTTGATTTTTGGCACTTGGTATTTCTTCCTTGGTAATCAAATTCCAAAAATCACCAGGAGTGATGTCTGTCAGGAAATCTACAATTAACTTGAATAAGCAATAATTTCCATTAGCATCAAGACATCATAGAAGGTTTGCATTCAAGTCAGATTTATTAGCCCCAGATTTATTTATTGGTGATAAAAGCAGGAAAACCAGCGTCCTAATTTGTAAGCATGTTTGTGAGAGTGTTTGAGTTAGTGGCAAAGTTCAGCAGTAAACTGGTGTTGCTTTCCGTCACTTGTTAAGATGAATTTTTACTCAGCTATTAAAAACCAGGAAATCATGAAATTTGCAGGCAAATGATTGGAATTAGAAAAGATCATCCTGAGTGAGGTAACCCAGAAACAGAAAGGCACATAATACATACATTCATTTATAAGTGGATATTAGGATAAATATGATAATCTATATCCCTAAAGAAGCTAAACAACAAGGAGGACCCTAGAGAAGATGCTTAATCCTCACTAAGATGAGAAAACAGGATAGACATCAGAAGTAGGAGAAGACAAGGAACAGAACAGGAACCTTTCACAGAGGACCTCTGAAAGACTCTCCCCACCAGGGTATCGAAGGAGAAACTGAGACTCATAGCCAAACTTTGGGCAGAATGCTGGAATCTTTATGGAAGAAGAGGGAGATAGAAAAACCTGGAGGTGACAGGAACTCCACAAGGAGAACAACAGACCCAAAATACCTGGGCCCAGGGGTTCTGCATAGACCTAAACTCCAACCAAGGACCATGCATGAAGAGGACCTAGACGCACTGTTCAGAGGAAGCCCGTTGGCTGCTCAGTTTCCAAGTTGGTTCTCTAGTAAGGGGCACAGGGACTATGTCTGACATGAACTCAGTGACTGTGTCTTTGATCACCTCCCACTGGGGTGGGGTGCAGCTTTGCCAGCCCATAGAGGAAGATGATGCAGCCAGGCTTGATGAGACCTGATAGGCTAAGGTCAGATAGAAGGGAAGGAGGTCCTCCCCTATCAGGGGAAAAGGGAAAGGGCATAGGTGGAGAAGAGGGAGTGTGAGTAGGAATAGGAGAAGAGGAAGGTGCAGGCTGCAGTTGGAATACAAAGTGAAAAAATGTATAATAAATGAATAAATATTTTTAAGTAAATGCAGAAATGACTCCTTGCTTTCATTTATTAAGATAACCACACCGAGACATAATATGATTTTATGAGAAACTTATGTGTTTATTATGATTTATGAGAAATTTACTGTTGCCTAGAAATAGAAAAATTTTCAAAGTACTGTTTTCATAAGCTATAAAAACAAAACAAGTGTGAGTTGACTATTACTGTAATAGACAAGTATAGGCTGATGGTTACAAGGATTAATAAATTTCAATTGTGCTACTTTGTGTTAATTGCAAGGCACTTCTTTGGAATGAGGATAGCAAGAACTCAGCAGGCTAGAAGCCTGAGTGAGTGCTATTATGAATACATTAATATAAAATTACTACTTAAATGTAGTAAAATGTAATAAAATATATTTTACAGGTACCTATACACTTCCTTCCTTCCCTCTCTCTTTATTTATTTTTCTTTTTTTACACTACACAAAAATGAGGCTCACACACACACTCAGGAAATGCTTTGTTCTCACATTTTAGGTTTAGGTCCTGTAGTTGTAGACTTTGCCTGAAATATATTCAGTGAAACATTATAGTTAAAACTTGACAGGAAATTAATTATTTGTTGTCAATTTGTACTCTTTGGTGAGTTTTTATTTGGTTTGAAAAGTTATTTAACTACTGTAAGAAAGTAAAATCCTAGCTACTTACTAAGATCACTGAAAATTCAAATTATTAAAGGAAAGGCAGTTTATTTTAGAACTTTATGAAGTTGAGAGTGAGTTCAGAAAGGCAAACATCTACCTGAATGAAGCACAGTTTTTAATCCCTAATTCAAGCAAATATTTTCTTCTCTTTCCTCTTTTGCTAAGTAAGCAAGAGGGTAGGACCCTACATGTCAGCTATATCTTTTTTTCCTTTTTTATTATTATCATTTGTTACAACTTATTCAATTTGTATCCCGGATGTAGCCACACCCTTACTCTCTTCCCTTTCCCCCTTTCCTCAGAAAATGGGAGCTCCCTTTCCCAATTAGCCCAGTTCATCAAGTTGCATCAGGACTGAGAAAGTCCTTTTCCCAGTGACCTGGCAAGGCAGTCCTGCAAGGCAGAAGTGATCAAAAAACAATTGAAGGCACCTAACAATTCAAGATCCTAGTCACCCTTTTCCCCCCCTTTTTTATTAATTATTATAGCGTATTACAATTTATTCAATTTTGTCCTGGCTGTGGCTCCCTCCCTCTTCTCATCCCAATCCCACATTCTCTCTCCCTTCTCCCTCTATGCCCATCCCCTAGTCCACTGATAGGGGAGATCCTTCTCCCCTTTTATTTGACCCTAGCTTATCATGTATCATCAGTACTAGTTGCATTGTCTTCTTTTGTGGACTGGCAACGCTGCATCCCTCAACCATAGGTGATTAAATAGCCTGCCACTGAGTTTTTGCCAGAGAGGGTCACTGCTCCCCTTACTAGGGACCCCACTCTGTGGACTACATCTGAACCAGAGTTTTAGATCCTCTCCATGCATGGTCCTTTGTTGGGGTATCATTCTCTTCCAGACCCCCAGAGCTCAGTTTTTATGGCTCTGTTGGTCTTCCTTTGGAGCTCCAATTCCCTCCAGGTCTTTCTATCTCCCCGTTCTTTCATAAGATTTCCTGGACTCTGCCCAAAGTTTGACTATGAGTCTCAGCATCTGCTTCCATAACTCTACCAGACTTTCAGAGGCCGTCTGTGGTAGGCTCCATCTTTTCTCTACATTTGTCTTTTTGTACAGCGACAATAGCAACAACCTCAAAGACTAGGTCCATCCATACATGCTACATGCTGTTTATTTTAAAGCTCGTCAGTCATGGCATTCATTCCCAATGATAGGTGATAAGAGGACCTTAGCTTTTAGCAATTTTCTACTCTAAACTTTGAGTTTGGATTGAGGAATGATTGCTTAACAGTGTTGGATTTCAGAGACAGGGATAACTGCACTATCAGACTGTAGCAGTGGGCCATTTTTTCCTTTTTATGTGTAGTTTTGTCTAAAATTCTTTATGGTGCATTAGAGATGGACCATTACATTATATTTCTTACACAGATTTTTTTCAACCTTTAATAAGGAAACAGCGTCATTAGATGCAGATGAATGATAAGTTTTTATTTGTGCAATTTATCATTTTCTTTTCCATACAACACTATTACAATTTCATTGTTCAAGCCCAGTATCATCTTACAAACTCAAAGTACTCAAAATAGTTAGGTTTTTGTGTTATCTTCCCTGGAATTATTTTAGGTTATTCAAATTTTCTAATGGGTTAACAATTCTAATGGGTTAATGATTTCATGAAGTTTTATAGCAATAGAGAATACATGATGCCATGGAACAAACTGTTTAGGTAATTATTAATATTTGCTAAAGTGCTCATCTTAGTACTACAGAGAAAATGTGTTAACACAAATGCCAGGAATTGCAGAAGGCTCTTAGTGTAATTGCTAATCTATTCATTTCTCAGTCATGTACTCAGGTTTTCAATTTTAGCATCAAATAGTAACAATATCTATCATCACATAATCTGCAAACTGAAAAAAAAAATAAGCATTAGCATGATAACTAAAAGGTAAAAGCATTTATTACTACTACAGTGTGAAGTTTAAAAGTAAACATTTCATTGAACTTGATACACAGAATCATAATATCAATAAATACATTTGGTACTTAATGATGTAAACCATGATGTAATAGAAGTCATTAGTGATATAAGAAGTTATGCTGCACAACGTAACTTTTATTAATTACACTTTATTCATTTTGTATCCCCCCATAAGCCCCTCCTTCCTCCCCTCCCGGTCCCAACCTTCCCCCCTTTTCTGCATGCATGCCCCTTCCCAAGTCCACTGATAGGGGAGGTCCTCCTCTCCTTCTTTCTGATCTTAGTCTATCAGTTCTCATCAGAAGTGGCTACATTGTCAGGGTTCTAGGTTATCTCCATGAATAGTCCTTGGTTGGAGTATGAGTCTCTGGGAAGTTCCCTGTGTTCAAATTTTCTTGTTCTGTTGCTCTCCTTGCTGAGTTCCTGTCCTCTCCAGCTCTTACTATTTCCCACTTACTTTTTCCCACTTTCTTATTATTTCTCTTACATAAGATTCCATTCACTCTGCCTGTCAGTTGGCCATCAGGCTCAGTATCTGCTTTCACAGTCTGCATGGCAGAGGCTTTCAGAGGCCCTCTGTGGCAGGTTCCTAGGTTGTTTCCTGTTTTCTTCTTCTTCGGATGTCCATCCTCTTTGCCTTTCAGGATGGGGATTGAGCATTTTAGTTAGGGTCCTCTCTTTTGCTTAGTATGTTTAGATGTACAGATTTTAGTGGCTTTATTCTATGTTGTATGTTTATATGAGTATGATGAGTATGAAGTGTCCTTCCCCATTTCTTTTTATTAATTTTGGTTGAAAGTCTATTTTATCAGATATTAGAATAGCTACTCCTGCTTGTTTCTTGGGTCCATTTGCTTGGAAAGCTGTCTTCCAACCTTTTACCCTCAGGTAATGTCTATCTTTGTGCCTTAGGTGTGTTTCTTGTATGCAACAGATTGCTGGGTTTTGTTTATGTATCCATTCTGTTAATCTGTGTCTTTTTACTGGAGAGTTGAGTCCATTGATGTTGAGAGAGTTTAATGACCAGTGGCTGTTGTTAGATCCTTTGATTTTGATGTTGGTGGTCATAAGGTTGTGTGCTTGGTTGCTTTTTGTTTTACTGTAGTAAGGTTAATTATTTCTTGTGTTTTCTTGACAGAAGCTAATTTTTGTGGTTGTATTTTCCCTTCCAGTGTCTTCTGTAATGCTGGATTTGTGTGTAGGTATTGTTGAAATTTGTTTTTGTCATTGAATATCTTGTTTTCTCCATCTATGAGGACTGACAGTTTTGCAGGGTATAGTAGCCTGGGCTGACATCTGTGTTCTCTTAGGGTCTGCATGATATCCGTCTAGGCTCTTCTGGCTTTCATAGTCTCTGTTGAAAAGACAGGTGTGATTCTAATGGGTTTGCCATTATATGTTACTTGGACTTTTTCCCTTGCAGCTTTTAGTATTTTTCCTTTGTTCTGTATACTTACTGTTTTGATTATTATGTGGCAGGAGGATTTTCTTTCTGGTCAAATTTGTTGGGTGTTCTGTAGGCCTCATGTATTGTTATTGGCTTCTCCTTTAACTTGGGGAAGTTTTCTTCAATGATTTTGTTGAAAATATTTTCTGGGCCTTGGAGAAGGGCGTCTTCTTTTTCCTCTATACCTGTTATTCTTAGGTTTTATCTTTTCATACTGTCTTGGATTTCTTGGACGGTCTGTGTCAGGAATTTTTTGGATTTAAAATTTTCTTTGACAGATACATCGATTTCTTCCATTGTATTTTCTACACCTGAGATTCTTTCTTCCATCTCTTCAAGTCTGTTGGTTATGCTTACCTCTGTAGTTCCTGTTTTCTTCCCTAAATTCTTCCTCTCCATTATTTCCTCCATTGGTGTTTTCTTTAATTTTTCCAGTTCGATCTTCAGGTCTTGATTTGTTTTGTTTACTTCCTTCACCTGTCTGATTGTATTTTCCTCTTTTTCTTTTAGTTCCTTCAACTCTGTTTCTTTTACTTCTTTCAGTGATTTAATTATTTCTTCTCTGAAGGCCGCAAACTGTTTAGGTGCATCTTCCCATATTTCTTCACGGGATGGCCATAATCTACTTGTCTTTAATTTCCTCCATTTTTTTTTACGGATAGCCATGATCTGTTTGTTTTTATCTTCCTTTAATTCTTTACGTATTTTATTTGTTTCCTCTATTATCCTCTTCATCAGCATAGATGTTAGGTCATCTTCTTGATTTTCTATTATGCTGCGTTGTCCAGGGCTGTTCGCCCCTGGATGGCTGGGTTCTGGAGATGCCATATTGCTCTGTCTTTTGTTGCTTGAGCTTTTACGCTGACCTCTACCCATTGGGCTGTTTTAGGTGTTGGCTGTTAGTATCTGTGCTTTCTGGAGTCCTGAGGTAGGGAGAATCCCCTTGGCCAGAAGATGATTTTTCCTGAAGAAGTCCTCCTCTGCTTTTTGGCTATGGTCACGGTATGGCCAGTCTTTCTCAGGAATGGCCACTGCTCACCTCAGGTGTATAGCCCTGAGTAGTAGCTGTGGTCTTTATTAGGCAGGGGGGGGGGCTCTCCTCTTACTCATAGAGGTTCTCAAGACAGCTGCCCCACTGCTGAGTTTCTCGTTATAAATTTAGTGAGCTGCTGCTGTCGTTACAGTTTTCCAGGTACAGTCCTCTTGAAGAACCTGCTGATTTCTTAGCTGTGGGGTTTTCTCCCAACAAGGAAACTCAGTCTGTTATCCTGGGACACACAGTTCTGTGCGGGAAAGTGAGAGGAGCACCCAGCAAGTCTCTGGGCCAGAGGCTTAGTGCTCCACTCTGGGCCTGGAGAATGTGCACCTAGGTTGAGTTGGCGCCTGGGGGCACCGCTCTGGTCTGGAGGCTGGGTGCCTCAGTCTGGACTGGAAGCTGTGTGTCCCTGTCTGGGGTGTCAGCTGCAAGCACTGCTCTGGTTCAGATGCTGTGAGTGCAGCCCTCATGAAGGACCAGGGATTCCCACAGTTTTGTCAGTCTAGCTAGGGGTAACTGGTTGATCCTTGGCACAGTATCTGAGGGCTACTGTAATGGCTCTCTGGCTTTTGTAGGTCTGAGGATGCAGCTGTGTGCCCCAATGCCCTAGCGGTACTCAATAATGGCAGATGAGCACAGCGTTCATGCCTGCATTAGAAAGCTAGAGCCTAGAGTCTGCATGAATACAAAAAGTCTTTTGGTGCTGGGTGTCCTGAGCGTTAGACCTGATGATCCCCCCTGCTCTGGGTTTCCTTCTGCCAGGGACACACAGTCTTTGCTTTGGGGACTGCCGTTCTGTCTGGGGTGGGTGGCGGTGAGTAGAACCCACAGGCACAGATGCCCGCCCGTTCCCCCCGCCTTTCTGGCCGTTGGGATCCTGGGCCTCTCTCTAAACTGGGTAATTTTCCCGAGACCTTTTCGGGGTGGTGGTATCAGCTGAGTGCTCTGAGATCAGACCAGTCGTTTCCCTCCCCTGTGGGTTTGTACCCAATGGTGAAACTGAGTCTCTGGTGCCCTGGGGCCCACAGTTCTTTTTGAGGTGGCGAATCAGGCATGCAGGCAGGCAGGGCTCTGTGCAGGCGCTGGCTCCCGGGGCGCCAGTGGAACCAAAGTATTTTCCAGGGGATGTCTGGGTGACCTAAGGTCAGTCCCAATCGTTTCCTGCTCCTTAAGGTTATCTCTCGACTGGAAAATCCAGTCTGTGAGGTTGTGGGCTCACAGTTCAGTCTGGGACAATGACCAGATCACGCTGGTGTGTAGCTCTGGGCTGGCGACCAAGCGCCTGGCGGAACCAGGGTCTCTTCTGAGGTTTAGCCTGGTGAGTTAAAGCTGATTGAATCCCCCACCGTGGGGTATCCTCTCACCTGAGAAACACAATCACTTGTGTTTTATGGCCATGAGTTCTGCTTGCTGGTCACTGTGCCTGTCCCGCTGTGCTGCTGTTCAGAATGAGAGTCCTCCTGGCCCCGCCATCTTGCCCCGCCCCACCCCCAACGTAAATTTTTAAAGGAATCAGTAGTAATACACTGGGCTGGTGTGCAATACGGGGAGTCGGATCCTAGTAGATTGCTTGTTTAAGTGCTTCAGTGCTCTGCTTTGACCCCATTTTCTGTTCTGTTTGTAAGAGCTTTCCAGCTCCTTGGCATGTCAGCTTCCACGTCTCTCTTTGTAATGCCTTCTACAAGGGTGTGTGGAAGTTACAATTTCTTAGAGAAGCTTATGAATCCCGTTCACCGAATCAGATGACTAACTTCTTTTTCCTTCTAATTCTAGTCTTGGAAAAGTTTTCAAGGAAGACATTGTGAGGCAACAAGAGGTCTGTAACAACTCTCTCTCTCTCTCTCTCTCTCTCTCTCTCTCTCTCTCTCTCTCTCTTTTAACACTCTAACTCTGAAGCCCAAACAATTTTAACAGTGCTTACTTGTAATAAATGAACCTTTATCTCTTATGCATGGGACATTCTGTTTTTCATTTCCCCTATATCTTAGGCATTTCAAAATAACCCATGACCACAGAGATATTAACTGCTTTTGCATCCGAAGGTCACTCATGTCTTTTTTTCTAAGATAACTTAGAAAAGAGGGCTCCATGACCTTCAGTGTCAATTATTAGAATTTTGAACATTCTTCTTACTGAAATTTTACTGATTAAAAAACTGTTAATTTCATTCACAACACATTAGCATTTTGCCCTTGTATGAATCTTCCTAAATTAGAATTGACCTAAACCTATAGTCAAAATGTATTAATTGCTTTCATTTGAAAGAAGATAGGAAACTAGATTTTAAAATATGCTGAAGTTTTTCAAGTCATCTATGCGTTTGTACTTCTCTTACCTCAAAGAAAATACAGCCAAATAATGAGTAAATTGTCTCAGGAACACAGATATGTTTTATCCCAAACTCAGTGTCCCGATACAGTAACTATTTGATGAATTTTTACAGTGATAAAACAAAAAAGCCATAAATCAAATCATGTGTAAAGATCATTGGTGGAAACATTAGGGAGACAAGATAAAGTGAATCAGAAAATCTGCTGTAGGCTTAAACTGCTGCTAATAACACCCTTATCTTTATTATTGGTGGAAGCTACTTTAATAAAGTTAGTGCATTTCTCAAAATATTAAATAACTCTTACAGTAGATATATTTTACATATGTTAATATTAAGACATTTTAAAAAATTAATCATATTTGTTCTTCTAATTTTAATCATGGCCTTTTTAGTAAATATGCACAGGTTGCAGTTGGTTCTTTGGCAGGAGTAATAAGACTGCTGAATACATAGAACATTGACTAAGCACATCTATGTGTGCCAGATATTGATCTAGCAATGTCCTGGATCAAATCCAATTTAATTTGCTTTTCCATTTTTATCATCCTATGGGGGGCTACATTTCTGCCTGGTATGCTAGAAAATAAACTCATTGCTAATTATAGTACCTGTATTTCTCCACGTAATGAGCAAGGTGTCACTGACATTGAATTTTATTGTATAAAACTGTGCATATATGGAAAATTAATACAATTAATTTTTTACATTTGAGTCACATTTTGTCATTTATTTCATACAGATGTGATAAGAAAATCTACATTCTACATTTCATAAGAGAACAATCCAAGGGCTACTGAGTAGATGTTTTATATACCCTGTCCCTCAGGCACATTCTGATTTTGGGTTTGTAAATGAGATAATTTGAAATAAATGTATAGAAATCTTTGTCACTTAAACTGAAGAAAACAATATGCTAGTAGTAAAGTTTAGAATATTTTTTTTGTGTGATTCTATTTTTTTTATTTTTTATTTAACTTTTATTAAATACCCTTTATTCCTTTTGTATCCCCCCATAAGTCCCTCCCTCCTCCCCTCCCGGTCCCACCCTCCCCCCCTTTCTGCATGCATGCCTCTCCCCAAGTCCACTGATAGGGGAGGTCCTCCTCTCCCTCTTTCTGATCTTTTTTGTTGTTGTTGTTCTTCTCAATGCAGTTTATTCAGGAACCTTGAACAATCTTCTGACCCTGGGGAAAGCCAGTCCACAGCTTAAAATAGCCTCTGGGTAGCCAACCCCAGCATGCCTCGTGGGCAATGCAGATAGGTCCACATACACGGAAGCAAGCCAGATCCTCAGTCTTAGCCAAATATGGAGTTGTCTAAAACAAAAAGGGGGAACTGTAGAGAGCTGCGTAATACCGCACCTTAAAGATGGAGCTGGTTTCCGCCTTCCACCTTCCCGATGGTGAGTGCTCTCTGTCACAAACAACTCCATATTTGGCTAGAATATTTTTAAAAGTTTAAAACCCACAATTAAATTTCAAATGAATTATAATATTCATCATTGCTTTACTATTTCTATCATATTTGAATAAATGTAAAAGGCTCCATTATGGCACTTTCATAAATAGATTGTGTTAGCTGATTATCCTGTCCTAATCCTGTCCCTCAACAATTTACAGGAGAAGCAGCCTATTGGCATGAAGACAAGTATTAAAGAAAGAATGAGAATCGCAAAACACTATAGCAGCCTTCTTAGGCTCTGGTTTGGAATAAGAGGAAAAGGAAAAGGAGCAGGAAGAGGAAAAAAAAGGGGGAGGAATCTATGGGAAACTCAGAACTAAGAATCTTGACTGGTGTTTAACTTCTTGAGTTCTTTATGTATTCTGGAAATTAGCCCTCTGTCAGATATAGGGTTTGTGAAGATCCTTTCCCAGTCTGAAGGCTGTTATTTTGTTCTGATGACAGTGTCCTTTGCTTTACAGAAGCTTTTCAGTTTCCTGAGGTTCCATTTATTGATTGTTGATCTTAGAACCTGTGCTGTTGGTATTCTGTTCAGGAAGTTTTCTTCTGTGTTAATGAGGTCAAAGCTCCTCCCCATTTTTTTCTTCTAAGAGATAATGAGAAGTTAAACACCAATAAACTAAGTAATCCAATTAAAAACTCAGGTAGAGTGCTAAACAGAGAGTTCTTAACTGAGGAATATCGAGAAACACTTAAAGAAATGCTCAAGGTCATTAGTCATCCAGGAAATACAAATCAAAATAACCTTGAGATTTAACCTCACACATATAGGAATGGCAAAGATCAAAAACTCAAGTGACAACACATGCTGGAGAGGTTGTGGAGAAAGAGAAACCCTCCTTCATTGCTTTAAAAACACTTTGGGAATCAATCTGGCATTTTCTCAGACAATTAGGAATAGTGCTAACTCAAGATCCAGCTATACCACTCCTAGGCATATATCCAAAAGATGCTCAAGTACAGAACAAGGACATTTGTTCAACCATGTATATAGCAGCTCTATTTGTAGTAGCCAGAAGCTGGAAACAAACTAGATGTCCCTCAACTGAGGAATGGATACAGAAATTGTGCTACATTTACACAATGGAATATTACTCAGTAATTAAAAACAAACAAACAAAAATAAAATCATGAAATTTTCAGGCAAATGGTGGAACCTAGGAAAGATCTTCCTTAGCAAGGTATCCCAGAAGCAGAAAGACACAGATGGTATATACTCACTCATAAGTGGATTTTTACCCACATAATGTAGGATAAACATACTAAAGTCTATACTCCTAATATCTATACTCCTAAACAACAAGGAAGACTTTAGAGAAGATGCTCAATCCTCGCTCAGAAGGACAAATGTGATGTCATCAGAAGCAGGAGAAGACAGGAAACAGGGCAACAGCCTACCACAGATGGCCTATACAGTGTGGTGTACAACTATACCACTCTTGGGCCTATACATAAAAGATGATTAACCATACAACAAGGACATTTGCTCAACTATGTTCATAGCAGCTTTATTCATGATAGCCCTAACCTGGACTGTGTAGATGTCCTCAACTGAAGAATGGATACAGAAATTGTGGTACATTTACACATTAGAATACTACTCAGCAATTAAAAACAGGGAAATCGTGAAATTTGCAGGCAAATAAATGGAACTAGAAAAGATCATCCTGAGTGAAGTAACCCAGAAGCAGAAAGACACACATGATATGTACTTACTTATGAGTGTATATAAGACACACAACATAAAATAAGCATACTAAAATGTACAGTCCTAAAGAAGCTAAACAACCAGTAGTACACTAGGGAAGAGTACTAATACTCATTCAGAAGGGCAAACAGGATAGACATTGGAAGTAGAAGAAGACAGGGGACAAAACAGGAGCCTTCCACAGAGGGCTCTGAAAGGCTTTACCCATTAGGATATCAAAACAGATGTTGAGACTCATATCCAAACTTTGGGCAGAGTGCAGGGAATCTTATGGAAGAAGGGGAGATAGTAAGACCTGGAAGGATATGAGCTCCACATGACCAATAAAGTCAAAAAAATCTAAGCACAGGGTGTCCACGGAGACTGCTGACTCAACCAAGGACCATGCATGGAGAGGACCTACATGCTCAGATGTAGCACATGGGCATCTCAGTCTCCACGTGGGTACCCTAGTAAGGGAAGCAGGGGCTACCTCTGACATGGTCTCAGTGGCTGGCTCTCTGATTATCCTCCCCCATTGTCAGGGTAGCCTAACTAGGCGGCAGAGAAAGAAGATTCAGCCAGTCCTGATGAGACCTGATGGACTAGGGTCAGATAGTTGAAGAGGACAACCTCTCCTATCAGTGGACTATGGAGGGGAGGTAAGAGAGGGAGACAAGAGAGGGGGCTTTAGCTGGGATACAAAGTAAATAAATTGTAATAAATAATAATAGTAAAGAACAATTTACAAAAGAATCTTGACTGGACTTAACATTAAAACATCGACACATATATGTACTATAATAAGAGTTGGATGTATTTGGCTGCCATCTTGGCTACTGGCACTATTAAAATAGCAGCAACTACTTGGCATAAACCAAATCAAGAGACAATATTTAATGATTTCTATGCTCTCCTTAGAGCAACTTGATGGTGGATGCCCCTCCCTCTACCCCACCTTGTTTGTTCCCACCTCCCCTCCTAACAAGAAGCACACCTTTTCTGTCTGTCATTAGAAAACAAACATGGTTTCCTTCTTTTTAATTGTTGAGCAGTATTCCATTGTGTAACAGTACCACAATTTCTGTATCCATTCCTCCATTGATGGACATCTGGGTTGTTTCAAGGTTCTGGCTATTACAAATAAAGTTGCTACAAACATGGTGGAGCAAATGTCCTTGTTGTGTACTTGAGCAAATTTTAGATATTTGTCTAGGAATGGTATAGCTGGGTCTTGAGGCAGCACTATTCCTGATTGTCCAGGATAATTTCCAGGACAATTAATCTAAGCGCCAGATTAATTTCCAAAGTGGTTGTACAAGTTTATATTTCCACCAGCAATGGAAGGGGGTTTCCTTTTCTCAACAACCTCTCCAGCATGTGTTGTCACTTGAGTTTTTTATCTTAGTCATTCTGATTGGTGTAAGGTGAAATCTCAAGGTCGTTTTGATTTGCATCTCTCTGATGGCTAAGGATGCTGAGCATCTCTTTAAGTGTTTCTCTGCCATTCTATATTCCTCTACAGAGAATTCTCTGTTTAGTTCCATACCCCATTTTTTAATTGGATTGCTTGATTTATTGCTTTTTAACTTCTTTAGTTCTTGATATATTCTGGATATCAGCCCTCTGTCAGATGTAGGGTTTCCCAATTTGCAGGTTGTCGTTTTGTTCTGATAACAGTGTCCTTTGCTTTACAGAAGCTTTTCAGTTCCATGAGGTCCCATTTATAGATTATTGCTCTTAGAATCTGTGCTGACTGTGTTCTTTTCAGGATGTTGTCTCCTGTGCCAATGAGTTCTATGTCCTTCCTCATTTTTTCTTCAATTTAGTGTATCTGGTTTTATGTTGAGATCTTTGATCCACTTGGACTTTAGTTTTGTGCACAGTGATAAATATGGATATATTTTCATTTTTCTGCATGTAGACATCCAGTTGGACCAGCACCATTTGCTGAAGATGCTGTCTTTTTTCCATTGAATGGTTTTGGATTTTTTGTCAAAA
>REGO01000437.1:1526620-1551374 GCA_010120015.1 Rhombomys opimus | reverse complement strand
AGTTAATTTTATATCTAGCCAATTTCCTGAAGGTGTTTATCAGCTGAAGGAGTTCTCTGGTTGAGTTTTTGGGGTCACTTATGTATACTATCATATCACCTGCGAATAGTGAAACTTGGACTTCTTCCTTTCTGATTTCTATCCCCTTGATCTCCCTTACTTGTCTTATTGCTCTAGCAAGAACTTCAAGTACTATATTGAAGAGATATAGAGATAGTGGGCAGCCTTGCCTTCTCCCTGATTTCAGTGGGATTGATTTTAAGTTTCTCTCCACTGAGTTTGATGTTGCCTGTAGGCTTGTTGTTTACTACTTTTACTATGTTTAGGCATGTGCCTTGTATCCCTGATCTCTCCAAGGCTTTAATATGAATAGGTGTAAGATTTTGTCAACTGCTTTTTCGACATCTAAGGGGATGACCATGTGGTTTTTCTCCTTCAGTTTGTTTATATGGTGGATTACATTGATGGATTTCCATATGTTGAACCACCCTTGTCTGACTGGGATGAAGCATACTTGATCGTGGTGGATGATATATTTTATGTGCTCTTGGATTCCATTTGCAGGTATTTTATAGAGTATTTTTGCATCAATGCATATAAGAGAGACAGGTCTGAAGTTCTCTTTTTTTGAGGGGGGGTTCTTTGTGTGGCTTAGATATCAAGGTGATTGTGGTTTTATAGAATGAGTTTGGTAATGTTCCTTTGGTTTCTATTTGTGGAATAGTTTGAAAAAAATTACAGTTAGCACTTCTTTGAAGGTTTAGTAGAATTCTGCGCTGAAACCTGAAATCCGGCCCTGGGTGTTTTTTGGAAGGTGGACTGTTGATGACTGCTTCCATTTCCTTGGGAGATATAGGGATGATCAATCTTTCTACCTGATTTTGACTTAATTTTGGCAGATGGAATCTATCAAGAAAATTTTCCATTTCTTTTAGATTTTAAAATTTTGTGGCATATAGACTTTTGTAGTACAACCTAATGATTGTTTGTATTTTCTCAGTGTCTGTAGATATGTCCTCTTTTTCATTTCTGATTTCGCTGATTTGGATAGTTTCTCTCTGCCTTTTAGCTAGTTTGGCTAAGGGTTTGTTTATTTTTTTGATTTTCTCAATGAACCAACTCTTGGTTTCATTGATTCGTTGAATAGTTTTATTTGTTTCTAATTGATTGATTTCAGCCCTGAGTTTGATTATTTCCAGCTGTCTGCTTCTCTTGGGTGTATCTGCTTCTTTTTTTTTTTCCCTAGGTTTTCCAGTTGGGCCATTAAGTTGCTTGTATGAGATGTTACAAATTTCTTCTTGAAGGCACTTAGTGCTATGAATTTTCCTCTGAGCACTGCTTTCATTGTCTCCCATAAATTTAGGTACATTGTACCTTCATTTTCATTACATTTTAGGAAGTCTTTAATTTCTTCCTTTATTTTATCCTTAACGCAGCTATCATTGAATATCAAGTAGTTATGTTTTCATGTGTGTGTAGGCTTTTTGCTATTTCCATTGTTGTTGAGGTCCAGTTTTAGTCTATGGTTGTCAGATAAAATACACGAGATTATTTCAATCTTCTTTTATCTGTTTAGCCTTGCTTTGTCTATATAGAGACCAAATATATATGGTCTATATTTGAGAAGGTGCTGTGAAGCATGTACACCCTTTTGAGTTGGGGCGAAAAGTTCTGTAAACCTCTATTAGGTCCATTTGAATTAGGACCTCTGTAAGGGCCTTTATTTCCCTATTTGGCTTCTGTCTAAATGATCTGCCCCTTGGTGATAGTGGGGTGTCGAAATCTCCCACTATTAAGGTGTTGGGATCAATGTGTGATTTAATCTTTAATAATGTTTCATTTATGAATGTAGGCGCTCTTGTATTTGGGGCATAGATGTTCAGAATTGTGATGTCCTCTTGGTGGATTTTTTCCTTTGATGAGAATGTAGTGCCACTTCTCATCTTTTTTGTATAACTTTGGTTGGAAGTCTATTTTTTTACATAAGAAAATATGTTTTATTAAAATACCCTAGAATATATGGAAATCCAACCATATAGAAGCAAGATTAACATGTTCTTTATGAAACATTCCCTTTTTTATTTTTAATTATATTTTATTTACTTTGTATCCCCCCTCTAGTTCCCTCCTTCCTCCCCTCAATATCCCTCCCTTCCTCCCCCTTCTCCACACACTCCCCTCCCCAAGTCCACTGGTAGGGGACGGTTTGTTTTTCTTCCTTCTGATCCTAGTCTGTTAGGTCTTATCAGGAGTGGATGCATTGTCTTCCTCTGTGTCCTGGTAAAGCTGTTCCAACCTCAGGGGGAGGTGATCAAAGAGCAGGCTAATCAGTTCATGTCAGAAGCAGTCCCTGTTCCCATTAGTATGGAACCCACTTGGACACTGAACTGTCATGGGCTACATCTATGCAGGGGTTCTAGGTTATCTCCATGCATGGTACTTCGTTGGAGTATGAGTCTCAGGAAAGATCCCTGTGCTCCAATTTTTTTGGTCTGTTGCTCTCCTTGTGGATCTCCTGTCCTCTCCAGATCTATTGTTTCCCACTTCTTTCATAAGATTCCCTGCATTCTGCCCAAAGTTTGGCCATAAGTCTCTACATCTGCTTTAATAGTCTGCAGGGCAGAGCCTTTCAGAGGCCCTCTGTGGGAGGAAGACTATATTATTTGATATTATGATAGCTATCCCAGCTTGTTTTCTTCATCCATTTGCTTATAAAACTGTTTCCCAGCCCTTTACTCTGAGGTAGTGTCTATCTTTGTTGCATAGGTGTGTTTCTTGGATGCAGCAGAATGTTGGATCCAGTTTCTGCACCCATTCTGTTAGTCTGTGTCTTTTTATTAGAGAGCTGAGTCCTTTGATGTTGATAGATAATAGTGACCATTTAATATTAGTTCCTATTATTGTGGATGTTGTTAATGTTACTGTGATTCATTGCTTGTTTTCTTTTAATTTTTGTTGGGAAATTGTCTGTATCCTATCTTGAGGATAGTTGTTTTTGTTGGATTGGAATTTTCCTTCTAGTATTTTCAGTAGGGCTAGTTTACTGTTCAGATATTGCTTAAATTTTGTTTTGTCATGGAATATTTTGTTTTCTCTATCTATATTGATTGAAAGCTTTGCAGAGTATAGTCGTTTGGTGGTCCTTTAAAGCCTGCATGATATCATCCCAGGCCCTTCTGACTTTCATAATTTCTGATGAGAAGTGCGATGTGATTCTGATAGGTCTACAATTATATGTTACTTGGCCTTTTTCCCTTACTGCTTTTATTGTCTTTTCTTTGTTCTGTAGATTAAGTGTTTTGACTATGATGTGGCATGAGGAGTTTCTTTTCTGGTCTCGTTTAATTGGTGTTCTGTAGGCCTCTTGTATGTTTCCGGACATCTCTTTCTTTAGGTTGGGAAAATTTTCCTCTATGATTTTCTTGAAAATATTTTCTGGACCTTGAAGCCTGGAATCTTTTTAATCAATTCCTATTATTCTTAGATTTTGCCTTTTCTTGGCATCCTTGATTTCTTGGATGTTTTGTGTTTGTGATTTTTCTGATTTTACTTTTTCTTTGATAGAAGTATTCATTTCTGCAAGTGTATCTTCAGCACCAGAGATTCTGTCTTCCATCTCTTGTATTGTATTGGTGATGCTTACCTTCATGGTTCCTTCTCTTTTCTCTAAGTTCTCTAGCTCCAGGGTTTTTTTCAGTTTGTGTTTTCTTTATTGATTCTAATTCTGTTTTCATGCCTTGTACCATTTCCTTCATCTGTTTGAATGTGGATTCCTGTCTCTCTATGATGGTCTCTAATTTTTTGTTCGTTTCCTCTCTATATTCCACTAATGGTAACTCTACTTGTGCCTGTATTGGTTTGGCTGTATTTTCCTGTGTTTCTTTGGGAACTTTGTTTATTTCTTCATTTGCTTCCACTTGGATGGACAATTCTTTGAGAGATTTGTTCCTTTCCTCTTTAACTGTCTGGAATTGATCTGTTATTTCTCTGAGAGATTTGTTTGTTTCCTCCTTATGTGCCTCAAAGAACTGTATAAGTATAGCTTTAAAGTCATTTTCTTTTGTTTCCAATGAGTTGGAGTATCCACTAAATTTGGGGGTTGCCAGTGAAGCCATGATATCTTGATTTATGTTAGATGTTTTCTTTCGCTGAACCCTAGCCATTTGGTTGTCTGTAGCTTTCACTGTTTGTTCCTGGATTTTGCAGATCAGACTGGTCTTTCTCCAGTGTCTGAAAAATTCTTCATGAAAATGAGAGAGGTCCAGTGGTTTCAGCATGTGCACTGGTGTTTCAGCTGTACCTGTGGTATGAAAGTCCACAGGCACAGAAGGACAAATGCAGGGAAGGGTGTGAGCATGTGTGTGCCATGAGAAACAGGGTGCTAGAGAATGTAGAGGCCTTCAGTGTGAGAGAGGGGTGCCTTGCAGGTACCAAAGGGGTCACAGGTGCTTGAAATATTGCAAATGCTATTAGAAATAAAGCTGCTACAAACATGGTTGAGCAAACGTCCTTATTGTGTACTTGAGCATCTTTTGGGTATATGCCTTGGAGTGGTATAGCTGGGTCTTGAGGAAGCACTATTCCTAATTGTCTGAGAAAGTGCCATATTGACTTCCACAGTGGTTGTGCCAGTTTACATTCCCACCAGCAATGCAGGAGGGTTCCTCTTCCTCCACAACCTCTCCAGCACGTGTTGTCATTTGAGTTTTTGATTTTATCCATTTTGATGGGTGTAAGATGAAATCTCAGGGTCGTTTTGATTTGCATCTCTCTGATGGCTAAGGATGTGATATAACCTAGAACCTCTGCTCGGATGTAGCCGTGGTAGCTCAGTAACCAAGTGGTTTCCCTAGTAAGGGGAACAGGGACTATTCTTGACATGAACTCAATGGCTGGCTCTTTCACCTCCCCAGCCCCAAGGGAGGAGCAGCCCTACTAGGCCACAGAGGAGGACTTTGCAGCCAGTTCTGAAGATACCTGATAAAATAAGGTCAGATGAAAGGGGAGGAGGTCCTCAGCTATTAATACTCTTGGAAAGGGGCAGGGAGGAGATGAGGGAAGGACAGTGGGGTTGGGAGGAAATGAGGGAGTGGAATGTAGCTGAGATACAGAGTTAATTAAATGCAACTAATAATAAAAAAAAATAAAAAAAAAAGATTTGGCAAATGCTGTTGATGATGGAGGCGCAGATTCCCTGACTACTTCAGTGGCCTATAGTCTACTGCTATTCTTCTCTAACTGAGTTCCAGGAGTTATTTGCCTAAACTCCATTGGTAAATTCACAGAGCAGGGGCTTCAATGTCCCATGAGGCCCTCTGTTTCCCAGGTGGATGTGTGGGTGGGAGGGGTCTGATGTCTAGCTGCTAGCTTAGAAGCACCCTGAATCTGCGGTTTTGTAAGCACTTGAGGGCGCACTCATTCTCTAGCAAATTGAAAAGCACAGGGGTTCTTCCTTTTCTCTACTGGCCAGATTGGACATGCTGAGTCAAATATGGCAGGTTGAACTCAGTCAACTCAGTGGTGCTGCAGCCATTGATTTAGGGATTCCAGCTTCAGCTGCAGACCTGGGGTGTCCAGGTGCTTGCTGGTAGGTCCTGGGGAGCCACTAAAGTCATCCACAGACCCAGGTTGTCCAGCTCCTGGTGTATTTGGGTGTTTTTGCAGGCCTGCTGGACTTTGGTGGCTGTTCAGCTGGCTTTCTGCCACTGAGGAGTTGGATGGTCCTATAGTCACGGACTGGGAGGCCCTGTGGAGTCAGTTCTGCTGCTCACAGACATGAGACCTAAGAAGGATTTTACTGTGGATTTAGAACTCTGTGGCAGGCACTTGGTCCCCAGACTGGAGCTCCACGGGGTGGGACAGAAACTCTGGGGTTGTTGGGCTTTTGGTGGGGAGGGGAGGAACCTGTGAGAGAGGGTATTTGCCAGGGCCGGGCTTCTTGGGCATGTGCTTTCTGGCATGGAGTTCAGCAGGCGGGTACAGCTGCCCATCGCGGCTGAGGAGTTAGAAGCCCCTGCCTCTGCTGTCTTGGTCTCTAGGCAATGAGTTTTGTGCTCAGCTCAGTGGAGCTGTGTGTAGGCTCCCCTGAGAAGAAGGGAAGCCAGAACAAGAGAAGTGCCCCTCTCCATTCACAGAGAAATCTGTGCCTGATCTGAATCTGTAAGTGTTTTCTGTTTCTGTGGTGTCCCTCTCTTTCAGAAAGCCAAAATATCTTAATTCTGGCTTCAGTTACTTCTCCACTCACCAGTTTCAGAGTTTCAGATCCTCTGCCTCTCACAAAAGGGTGTGTGCTTATCGCCGCCATCTTGGATCCCTGTTCCATGTTTTTTTAATCATAAAACAATGACAGTATATTACAAAGCTATAGTATCGACTGTTATTAATAATCAGTATTAACTTAAACTTCAGTTTTCTGTTTAACAAATAGAAGTGTTTGGGGACCTTTGAATTGGAAATAAGTGCTTTAGAAGATTTTAGGAAAAAAATTACAGAATATGGTAGTATAGTAATACTTACGTGAGAAACTCATTATTATAAGTTTGTGCTGGATAAGATATAAGAACAGATATAATAAATATATTACTTAACCTATATTAACTGTCCTGATCCATTTTATGGACCTAATAATATATAACACAACCCTATCTGCCTTTGACAGAAAGATAAATGTATTATATCAAACGACCTTTATTTACAGATGTATACATCTATAAATAGAACTTGAGTTACAAAGTATAATTTTAAAATAATGGCATAGTGTTGTTTCATTTTGTTTAATCATAATGGGTAATTCAAGATTTATGACATGGCCTGCAGGATGTTGAAGATGAAAATTCTGCTCTGGGCAGAACCATCAATGACTCAGCATGTGGTAGTGATAAGTAGAAAACATATTTACTTTTCAGAGTGTTACAGGAAGCATTCACCCTTAACTTCCCGATGCTGTTTCCTTAAATTATTAGTGCTGTGCTCGGGGAACACGGTGCTGCAGGACGTGGAGATCCTCACATTCGTTTTACTTGTTCCTGGGCTCCTGCTGTGACCACTAACCCTTTACTCAGAGCTGCCCTACAGAGGAGTTCTCTAGCTGATTTCAGATATTATTTTTTAACAGTAAGAATGCAAGTCGAATAAGTGGGGAGAATGTAAAGAAATAAAATTCTAATCTTTCCTTTACCCTCTAGGTATTTTCCAACTGTGGCGAGTTTTGTTGTGGTTGCTGATAAGAATGAAATCCATTTCTCTTGAACTGATCCAGTAAGGAGTCAAAGAAATAAATTGAGACACCAACATTCACGTTCATATCTATTATAACAAGGACATCTTACCTATTTCCCCCACTTACTATAACACCACTTGTGGAAATGGAAATTAAAACGTTTTATTGGAACTCTACAATCATATTGTCCTTGGGGATATCCCTCTGGTCTATCCCTCTGGTCTTTATTACATGAATATATATATATATATATCCTCTTTTCTAAATCAGTACCTCATAAAGGGAAAGGCCATGTTGTTTGTTTTCATTTCATGAATGTCTTTCCAACACCTTGAATTGTCCCTAGAACCTGGCAGCTCTTCGTAAACATCTGGCACATTAAGGAATCAATACTATAAGCATAAAACTTCCTCTCATCTTTAAAAAAACAAAAAACATTGTGTCTCATTTATCTATCCAAAGCTGAGTGGCTAAGTGTAAGTCAAATATTTCTGTGTCATTTATCAAAAGAGAAGGGGTCAGGTAAGGGATAGAACAAGGACTTAGAAATGACATTTTAGATCCAAGATAGAGCTCAGCTGCACTCACTGCACCTGAATCTTGGGAAAGTCACTTAATATCTCTTTGCCTCCCTTCCCGATGGACTACGTCAAGATGCATTGTGGGTAACTATTTGAATAAATGTCTCTCGGATTCTATTTACCATTATAAATACTTGGATATTTTCCCCCATAGGAAGCATGAAATGAGTAGTAGCTATAATAAGGATAGGGTATCTTGAAGTTTGTTTCCATGATAATTAGATTTTGATTTTGGGCACAATCCTGTGGCAGCAAAATTAATCTTGTGGTTAACAGCATTTTAAAAAATGGCCACACTATTACTAAACTCTAAAAGATGGTGTGAATATAAATCACAAGTCAGTGAACTGTAACACGATATTTTATCTATTTCTTTTTCCTCCATATTTTTCTATCCCCAGGGACTATTAAAACTGTTAGAAAATGTATTGATCTTTCAGTTCACTCAGTGTTCTTGAATTTTCAATTAAGTTTGGGAATACTCACATAAGAAATATTTACAATTAGCTCAAAAATGGCAGAGACTGTTATATTTAGCTTTGATTCTATAGGTGCTTTATGTACTTACTGAGTGTAAGTATATTATGAAATTATCTAATTTACTCTGTAACTTGGTCTATCAGAAAGCAAGATGCTTGACAACCCTGATTTGAAAGTTCATACTCTGAAAGGTTTTATGAGGTTGGTGGATAGCTTGTATTGTGTACTATATATATGACAGGCTAGTAACACTTAATGTATGGCACACATACTCAAACTAGTCTGAAGTGGATAAGACATTAAAAATGGAGATAATACGGGTTTTAGAAAAATTGTATATATAAAATTAAAATGAGAAATCAGTTTATTGACATTTATTTTTTTAAAGAAATTAATTATTCAGAAAATTATTTTTGATATGTTTCATTTTCAAAGTTATTATTCATTAAATTTATGACCAAAGAAAATAATACTATTTCCTGGAGCATGAAATAGCAGACTAAGGTATGTAGAATAGAATCTTTATTTCTCAATAGATGAGAATAGGTCATGACTGAATTTTGGGGACTGAAAGGATGCCTCAGCCATATAGAGTAATATGGCTTTTGCAGAGGACCCAGCCCCAGCAATCACATGGTGGCTCATACACATTAAAAATAAATAAATCTTTTAAAAATGCATTCTTTAAAAACACAAAATATACCAACAGTAATTTCTTGGTTCAAAAAATACAAATTTCAGGAGCTAGGAATTGATTGATCATTTACAAACACATACAGCTCTTGCAGTGAATCTGTGTTCTGTAGTCAGAGAGGTCACAACCATCTCTGTCTTCAGCTTAAGGTGAATCCAAAGTGTCTGTAAGGCCCTTATATTCATGTCCACAGACCTGCACAAAGATACATGTAAATAATTAAAAATTATTCTAGAAATTAACAAAATATAAAATGTGTATATAATAAATAAATATATTTTGTATTTTATGAATACGCATTTCAAGCAAAATCTAAATATACACGTGGGTACTGGATCATCCACTAGAGAATGGCAAACCTACCTGTGGTCACACTTCTGATGAAAACTTAGTGACCCTTACACAACAGCCACCAAGTGTGAAGGGCCCTTAGGTGGATAGATCCGTTTCCTCATCCATTATTGAATGTTGACTGGCATGAGCCTGTGTAAATAACATAGTACCAGTAGCAGCCACTATGGGTTCACAACCCTAATGGCTTAAATAGGGTGTCGTTCGATGAGGCAAAACACCATGACCAAAACGTAACTTGGGAAGAAAGGGTTTATCCAGTATATACTTCCACATTTCTATTCATCACCTGTGGAACTCAGAGCAAGCACTCAAATAGGGCAGCATCCTATAGACATGGAGGCAACATCAGCTCCACAAGGAGACCAACAGAGCCAACTGACAAGGTTCCAGAGGGGCTTGCTGAGACTGAAGCATCAACCATGCACAACTGGACATGGACCCCCTACAAAGATGTGGCAGAAGGGGACGCTTAGGATTCATGTGTGTCTTCTCGTTAGGGAACTGGGGACTGCATGGGACATGGACTCACTTGCTAGCTTTTAGATCACTTTCCCCTTGAAAGGCCAGTGGGCAAGAGGACACCTTCAGTCCTGATGCAACTTGAAATAACATAATAATAATAGGGATGGTGAGGCCAATAAAAGATTTCATGTGTTTTTTTATAAGTATTTAAGACTGTTTAAGATATGAATTAAAGAACTGTAAAATCTATAAAGATATTATGGTCAGCAAACATATTGTTAGGAAACATACCAATGTTAGGAAACGTGCACCTGTGTGCCTGTGTGCCTGTGAAGGTTGCACGCGGTTCACAAATCACACCACGAGATCGGTTCCATGTGGGAGGTTTATTAGGGGAAGGGGGATTGCAGAGAGAGAGAGAGAGAGAGAGAGAGAGAGAGAGAGAGAGAGAGAGAAGAGGAGGGAAAGAGAGAGAAGAGAGAGCAAGAGAGAGGAGAGAGTAAGAGAGGGAGGGGAGCTCCAGGAGTTCTTATAGGGTGACCCAGGGCATGCTCAGGTAATTCCAGGTGGTCTGGGTGTCTTCACAAATGCCTGATAACCAGTTTCTCAGGTCCCTTGGGGCTGGCCGTAGAGGTGCCGGCTTACTGATCCCAACATTCCTCCCTTTTTCTATAATTAAAAATAGGGAGCTTGGGCTGTCATTTATAAGGTAAGTTAAAGTATATAAATTTAGGCTCATTGGAAGCAGTTCTTGGTTGTCATGCAAGAGGTTGAGAGAGAGAAGAATTACAGCAACAAAATGGTCAGGTTGCAGGGTCAAGAATAAGGGAAGCCTCTGCCCTAGAAAATTTAGCGTAGAGGGTTGTCAATAGAGAGAGTTGCCAGCCATGCAAGGCAGCAGGTAGGGACTGGAGAACACTGGGAGAACCTGGAGCAGCTTGTCCTGGTCCTGAGGCACACCACTTCAGCCTTTTGTTAGCAAGTGAATAAGGGGCGTAGATTCTTTTCTGGCTACTTCCTGCTGACACTGGGGGCGCTATAGGGAGGTCAAAAGGCTGAAGTATTGACCAAGTCCAGGAAGAATAGGCTGCTTTGATGCTTTCCCAGGTCTGTGAGAACACCCATGGCTGGGAGGAAATGAACAGATAAAATCCCTGGCATATAGGACTGAGGTGGACTGCAATAACAACCTTCAAGGTCATATGATTGCTGAAGTTTTAAAAAAGTAATAACAGTCCTGTTGCTCTCCTTGTGGAGTTCCTGTCCTCTCCAGATCTTACTATTTCCCACTTCTTACATAAGATTCCATGCACACTGCCCAACAGTTCGCCAAAAGTCTCAGTGTGTGCTTTGATAGTTTGTAGGGCAGAGGCTTTCAGAGGCCCTCTGTAGCAGGTTCCGAGCTTGTTTCCTGTTTTCTTCTTCTTCTGATATCCTTCCTCTTTGCCTTTCAGGATGGGGATTGAGCATTTTATTCAGGGTCCTCTCTCTTGATTATTTTCTTTAGATGTACAGATTTTAGTAGGTTTATCCTATGTTATATGTCTATAAGAGTGAGTATATACCGTGTGTGTCTTTCTCCTTCTGGGACAGCTCACTCAGGATGATCCTTTCCAGGTCCCACCATTTACCTGCAAATTTCCCAGAGACTGATACTCCAACCAAGTACCAGGCATGGAGATGACCTAGAACCCCTGCACAGATGCAGCCCATGGCAGTTTAATGTCCAAGTGGGTTACATAGTAATGGGAAGAGGGATGCCTCTGACATAATCTGATTGGCCTGCTCTTTGATCACCCCCCTGAGGGGGGAGCAGCCTTCCAGGCCACAGAAGATGACAATGCAGCCACTCCTGATGAGATCTGATAGACTAAGATCAGAAGAAAGGAGAGGAGGACCTCCCCTATCAGTGGACTTGGGGAGGGGCATGCATGAAGAAGGGGGAAGGAAGGTGGGATTGGGAGGGGAGGAGGGAGGGGCTTATGGGGGTTTACAAAGTGAATAAAGTGTAATTAATAAAAATAAAAATAAAATTTAAATTTAAAAAAAAATTAAAAAGACAGCAAAAAAAAATTCCATCATGAAAAGAAACAGCTTATGAAGTTGGAAAAGAAATCACTGGTCTATAACTGACAATATGTAGAATATAAAATAAAATTTAAAAATAAATATCAAAAAAAAGTAATAACAGTTTTGAGGTTAGCAGGTAGTCTTTGAATATCAATGTGAAAGGATGCTCCTTCATTTCCATGGAAGCTTGAAATTTTTTCACATACTAATTTTAAAAATTGCCCTTAACTGCAGAAAAAAACTGAGGGACAGCAAGAAATTTCACCTGTTCTGACAATGAAGATGTTTGCTGCTCTTGGGTCCCTTGTTAATTAGAAGATTTGGAAGGGAACTGTTTTTATGCTAAGAAATCCAAGAGTTTCACAGAGTACCAAAAAGTTCAAATGGAGGTCATCTCAAAGAACTGTAAACTTGACTCATACACTAAACTGCAGTTTGTCTGTGGAATGCTTTAAGATAATAAGAACACAGGCAGTTTTATGAAGGCAACTTAAGTTTTTCAAGTGTCTGTACTTCTATCTTAATAACTTTTTAATTTTTGTGATAATTATGACCAAGGAAACGTGTAAGTAATAAGTTTATTGGTCTTTACCCTTTCCGAAGTGAATCTATAACTATCATGCTGAGAGCATGGCCTCAGGCAAGTAGACATGATGTTGAAGCAGTAGTTGATAACCTGCATCTTGAGACACAACTACTAGACAGATGAATAGATGACAGACAGATAGACAGAGAGACAGATAGATAGACAGACAGAGATAGATAGATAGATAGATAGATAGATAGATAGATAGATAGATAGATAGATAGATAGATAGAGAGATTATACATACATACATGTAACCTCAAAGCCCACTCCCAGTAACATCATATTTCCAGCAAGGACACACTTCCTAATCCTTTGTTTACATTTCCACCAAGTGGGTACCAAGTATTCATATATATGAGCCTATGAGAGCCATTTCTCTCTCAAACAACAATACCCAGAAATTTCACACTCCCCCCATTACAAGGAATGGTATTGGTAAATGATGTCATTTCTGCTTATTATTACAGTTTGGGGCTTAAGTTTGGTCATAGCTTGGGGTTCTCAAAAGATTTTAGTATGCTTACATTTATTATTACATAATTAAACTTTTAAACATAGATTAATATTCCTATTTGCCATTTATTTTATATATCTATATAATATGCTTGTAATTTCACAAGCATTTTTTTTTTCAGAAAAAGGAATGAGTGTGGGACTCAGTGAACTTAAATTCATGTGTTTTGTGGAAGAGAGGGCTCATATTCAGGACACTGCATTGTTCTCCACTTTGTTCCTTGAGGCAGCATCACACAAATGAGGATGGAGTTTGTGGTTTCATTTAACGTAGTTAATGACTTTGTTCTGGGGAATTCTCTGTTCCTGATTTCAGAGTGCTAAAATTTCATGTGGACAATCATGCATTCCCAGCATTCATGTGAACACAAGGGAGGAAAAAAATCCCATCTTCGTGCTTGGTGTAGCAAGTTCTTTACCCAATGATCATCTCATTGGCAATGAGATTCATTATCCTTATCAGAATTATAATATCAAAATATCATTTATTTTGTAAACGTTGTGAGAAATGGTATAGTGGTAGTGGATATTCAAAGATTAATAACATGTTTCCCATGACTTCAAGACTATTTGTAACTGCTTAAGACATACCATCAAATTTTAATAAGGAGTTCTCTATCTATTCTGGATATTAGCCCTCTGTCAGATGTAGGGTCAGTGAAGATATTTTTCTAGTGTGTAGGCTGCCTATTTGTTCTGTTGAGAGTATCCTTTGCTTTACAAAAGCTTTTTAGTTTCAGGAGGTCACATTTATTGATTGTTGATCTTAGAGCCTGTGTTGTTGGTCTTCTCTTTAGGAAATTGTTTCCTGTGCCAATGAGGTTAAGACTCTTTCCCACTTTTTCTTCTACCAGATCTATTGTGTTTGGTTTTACATTGAGGTCTTTGATTCACTTGGACTTTACTTTAGCACAGGGTAATAAATATGAGTCTATTTGTATTTTTCTACATGTAGACATATAGTTAGACCAGCACCATTTTTTGAAGATGATATATTTTTCCATTGTATGGTTTTGGCTTCTTTGTCAAAAGTCAAGTATCCGTAGGTGTGTGGTTTTATTTCTGGGTTGTTAGTTTAATTTCATTGATCTACCAGTCTGTTTCCATGTCAGTACAGTGTAGTTTTTATTACTGTAGTACAGCTTTATAGTACAGCTTGACATAAGGGATGGAGTTACCTCCAGAATATCTTATATGGTAAAGGATTGTTTTACCTATTCTGAGTTTTTTTTTTTTTTTTTTTTTTTTTTTTTTTTTTTTTTTTTTTTTTTTCCCCATGAAATTGAGAATTTTTCTTTCAAGTTCTGTAAAACATTGTTTTGGTATTTTGATGCATTAAATATAGAGATTACTTTTGGTAGGTTGGCCATTTAGGGAAAAGACTAAAACCTCATTCAGAAGGGTAAACGAAACAGACATCAGAAGTAGTAAAAGAGAGAGAACAGGACAGGAGCTTTCTACAGAGTGCCTCTGAAAGACTCTACCTATCAGGGTATCAAAGGAGATGCTGACACTCATAGCCAAACTTTTTTTTAGAATGCGGGAACTTTATGGAAGAAAGGTGAGATAGATATACCTAGAGGAGACAGGAACTCCACAAGATCAGTAGAGCCAAAACTCTGGGCCCAGGGGGACCTGCAGAGACTGATTGTCCAACCAAGGAACATGCATGGAGAGGACCTAAAACCCCTGCTCAGATGAAGTCCATAGCCTGCTCAGTTTCCAAGTGAGTTTTCTAGTAAAGAGGTCAGGGGCAATCTCTGTCATGAATTCAGTGGCTGGCTCTTAGATCAGCACTCCCTGAGGGGGGAGGGCTTGCCCTGAGGGGGGGAGGGCTTGCCAGGCCAGAAAGTAAGATGACGCAGCCAGTCCTGATGAGACCCTGATGACATGAGGATAGGGTCAGATAGAAGAGGAGGAGGTCCTCTCTTATCAGTGGACTATGGGAGGGGCATGGGGGAGAAGTGGAACTGGGACTTCCACTTGAGGCGTGGTGGGGCTATATCTGGATACAAAGTGAATAAAAAATAGTAAGTAATAATAAATAAATAAATAAATAAATAAATAAATTAATTAATTAATTAAAAACATTAAAAAGACAAAAAACAAAAAAAGAGGAAAATTAACACGGAGGACTAAGTCACTTACAGTCAGTATTAATGAGAAAGGTACCAGAATACTGACATTTATTTATAGGTAATTGAAACTTTGAATATAATAAAAATTATATATCTTTCTCCGAAGAGATTATCTTTGGTTAGTTTACAATAAAAGCAAAAAGTCTGGTGTGAAATCAGTGAGAGAAGTATGTAACTATGGAATAAGGATCATGGATATGAATTACAACTACTTATGAAATGAGAATGAGGTCACAATCCAAGAATAAAGAAGTATTTAAGGAGTTTCCATAGAGTGACTTGGCTCTGCCAGCGCTTGGTGCTTAGCCCAGAAACACTGACATTGGGCTTTTGACCTGTGAAATTGCAGCCTACATGTTTTATATTGCTTTAAGCACATGCAATTTTGCTAATTTGTAATGTCAACATTTCAACTTTGAGTAAGAAATGCTGACTCTGTTCCTACAGGTAAAATAATAATTGTCAGCCATTAGGAACAGCAAATTCATATTATTTCCTATATTTTCACATAGATTTGAGCATCTTGATGTCACCTCATACTGCTCAGTCACATTTATCCTTTCGGGCAGGCTTAAAGAAACAATGCTGTCCACTACCTAAAAAGGCCTCTGAAAACATGAGTTTAAATAAATCTGTCTTTTTAAACTGATTTTTTTTCTGTTTTGAATTTGTAAAAAGAAGCTTAATAACATGTGTATTTATGTTTGTAGCATATATCACATTTTATGTGATTATATGCAGCTGCATCTACAGAATTTATTCCATCATTTTACTTTCAAGTGGTACAAAAAAAAAAAAAACAAAAAACAAAACAGGCTGTGTTTGCAAAACTTTAAGCTTTTATTTACAGAGAGAGAAATTCAGAATTTGCAATATAAGACATTTATGCTAACTAAATGCAATAAGGCATTTATAAGCTTTTTATCTATATACTTCCACACACACATACACATACACACGAACATATACACAGACACACACACATACACATATATACCTTGGCAAATCTATCTTTAATCTTCATAATCTTTATTACAGTTTATGTCAGAGTTTTATACAAAATCATTGGTATCTAATTTTGTTCAGAACTTGATTTAATTAAACTTTCCTTGTAAATTTTCTAAAACTCATAGTGGGCAAAATGCATTTTGTATTAGTTTATCTGTGCTTAGTATCTGCCTGGTTGGGACAGTTTCCATGAAGTCCTCTCTTTCAGTGCACACTGCTGGGAGCAATTGCATGGTGGGTTGACAAAAGAAAGCAAGTGAGCTTCCTGGAAGCAGCTCAGTCATTTTTGCACAGCTGACAAATGGATGTATCCTTGGTTTAGGCAGGGCCCCAAGGATTCTGCCTCAAGACTGCTTATTGTTGCTATGCTGCCTTTCCATGCCTGTCTCATATATCTGGCTTGGCAGAGACAGAGACCCTCGATGCTTCTTACTTCACTCTGTTGGGCAGATTTCTTGCAGATTATTTTGAGGATGTACCTTCATGACACATGTTCTTTAAACTAATTGATGATTTCATAACCCCTGATGATGATTTTAAAGAATTTCTGATTGATTCAAGTAATTTTAAAACTCTCCTTCAGTATAGCAAAACTTCTAGGAGCTCTGTGGACATACGAAAAATATGTCTAGCTCTTGAATTACACCAAGAAGGAAAACTAGATTGAAAGAATTTAATAGTCAAGGAAATAATTTCATTCTAGGTTTAGTCCAAGGATGAGACCCAGGTATACACCATGATAAGAAAGAACATATGAGTAGAGAAACAAAGAATAAATGGTTAGCTATATAATATAAGACAGATGCCTCTTTCTTAACAAAACCTTAACATAAAAATCTTTCTTTGAACACATAATGTACATTTGATATAATAAGATAAAACTCCTGCTATGAACTCATAATGAGCATATAGATAAAACCACTGCCTTATATTTATAATTAAAAAATCTAGTTAGGTACTGTGATCAATAGTCCTACAATAACTCCTCTTTTATGTACTGATTGTATCTAATTTTGAATGATATAATTTTTCCATGGATAGAGAACCTTTGTATTAGATAGTATAATTCCCAAGACAGAATTAAACAATCATTGAAGCCACCTGCTTCATCCAAAATATGTCTGTCTAATTGTCTATATATTTTATATATGTACATATGTATATTAATATCTGTATGTCTACATATTTGTGGATGAATGGTGTCTTTGGGACCTCCCTTGTACTGTCTATTGATTGCATGTGTGCTTGTGTGTCTGAGATTTGTCACTATCTGCCGGCTTTATCTGGCAAATGTGTATGATTTTGCATGTTTCTATGTTATTAAGTTTAGTACATGATAAGCAGTCCAGAATGTTTTATTGGCCTTCTTAATTAGGACTCTACTTTCCAGCAGGCTGCTGTTCACTCGTGAGCCATTAAGCTTAAAGGGACTAAGGTTTTCCTTTTCAAAACTCATTGTATCTACAGCAAGTAACTGAGGACTGCAACCGCTTGTACTCTGAATTAAAGGAGCCACCTGGTTTAACTGATTATGACCCTCTGTTGTCTTTTTCTTGAGAGGTTCTCATGACCCAGGGCCCTTGGGAGTTAAACTACACATATAGAATTAAACTGTATATATAGAAAGCCCCAAATAGCAAGACTATCATCCAGGAAGTTTAAGAGATAAAGTGTATATAAACAGTAGCAAAACGACCACTCTGGAAGATTTAGAGTTAAGCACAGAGAGAAACACCAGGCATCAGCTGGTCATCTCAGATGCTGTGACCCAGCTTGCTTCACCCTGTGTCCTGGAGCTGGTCTCTCACATCACTGACTGAAATGTCTGTTTTCTAAGACAGAATTTTTACTCTCTTGAGGGAGCACAAAAAGGTTCATTTTGATGGTAACTAGTTACAAGACAAAATCTCCACAAAAACCATAATTTTTTTACTTGGTGTTTTGCTTACCAAAATGACAAATTCATATTTACACTCAAATTCATATTTACAGCAACAAAATGCAATTTTGTATAAAACTGTTAAGGATAAACAGGTGCTTTGAGTTTTATATAGGTTAGAATTAAGTGATCTGAATTAGAAGGGACTGTAAAAATTTGCCTGGAATCTTAAATTACAGATGGGATGAATAAAAATAAGAATCATAGAAGAGAAAGAAAAAAGATGAAATGGAAGCAAAGCAGGAGAAAATGGAGGAGGAGGAAAGCTTCAAAAGAAAAGAGGAAAAAAAATCTGACTAAAAATCCATAATGTTCAACTATGATTTTCCAAATGTTTGAAGTTAGTAATAAAAAAGATAGTAAAGATTCTGATCACGATTTTTGAGGTGTACTGGTGCATATTTTTTATTTCTGTGCTCAGGAGGCAGAGGTGGGTGCATTTATACGAGTGCAAGTCCACCATATTTTATATATTGAGTTTCAGGCCAACTAGAACTACTCATCAAGACCCTATCTCAGAAACAAGACAACCAAAAATACTTAAAAGAGGGTTAATTTCACATTACTGTGGTACTAAACACTTTTCATTTTTTATAATTTATTCCCTTCATGTACCAATTGTAGACCCCTCCCTCTTCTTCTCCCAGTTCCCTCTCCCTCCTAATTTCCCCCTATCCTCCTCCCCTAGTCCTCAGAAAGAGGAGCCCTCCTCTCCTACTATCTGAACCTAGCCTACTAAGACTCATCAGGACTACCTGGATCCTCTGCTTGGCAATACCACCCTACCAGAGGGAAGTGATTGAGGAGCAGGCAACAAAGTCCATGTCAAAGGCAGCCCCTGCTCCCCTTACTGGGGAACCCACATGGAAACTGAGCTGCCTATCAGCTACATCTGAAAAAGGGGCCTAGGTCCTCTCCATGAATGGTCCTTATTTGGTGTATCAGGCTCTGCAATCCCACCATGATCCAGATTTTTGGATTTGTTGGTCTCCTTGTGGAGCTTGGGTTCCCTCTGGGTCATTCTATCGCCTCACTTTTTTGTAAAACTTTGGCTCCCCCCAAAGTTTGGCTGTGAGTCTCAGTAGTCTTTTGTTCAAGTTCATGTCCTTCAGAAGACATATGTTCAGCTCCCCATTCTGCTCCCTTTCTTCAGTTGCTTTTGGTGTCTATTCTGTGTCCCTTCTGAATGAGATTTAAGCATCCTTTTGATGAGTCCAAGCAGCTGTGCTGCCAACACAGGCTTCATAAGATACTGTAGGCCTGTGTTTCTGTTTCCTGATAATGTTCCCACAGTTGCCTAAATCATGTTTCTATTTCTCAGAACATGAAACAATAGTCCATGGAAAAGAGATACAATAACTCAATAACCTTCCCAAAAATCAAATACAATAATCTAATAATGCCTTGAAAAGTCCCAAGTACTTAACCATAACATTAAAGGTTAGTTAGAAACTTTGGCTTAGCTAGTCAAAATGATACTGTTACCTGGACACATTTTGTTAGCACTTTTTGCTACCAGGGTACACCTTGTTACTTGGACACTCTGAAGAGTTTAAGTTAATCTGGGTATAACTCCACTTTGAAACAGAGAGCCATCTTGACTGGGAGCTGAACTCAGGTACCAGGAAATATCACAGAATGTACACTTGGCAGACAACAAAGTTAACTCTCCTAGCAACAGCCTCCAGGAAATATCACGGAATAATACTTCATAGAAAATAGAGACAACCTCCCTGGCAATAATCAATGAGAATTGGTTGGGAAAATTCTCCCCAGTGTTTAAGATATAGTTTAGAAGAATAGCAATTGTGATCATATCCCTTAGGCAATTGTGATTATGTGCCTTAAAGAAGGTCACCTCTCCCCTCTAACTTTTACCTAATCCTGTAACGTCAAGGCATGTGCTCCTCCTCCCCGTTTGCTGTCATGAAAATGTGTGCCCTCCTGCTTGATGGAAACCTCCTGCTTGCAGTCTTTCCCTTTAAAAACCCTGCTCATTCAGGGCTCTGTGGTGTCCCAGTTCTCCACTGCTGCATCAGTGAGACTTGGGTCCTGAGTTGTCTTGCTCTTGTAATAAATCTCTCTTGCTCTTGCATTGAGTAGTCTCCTGATGGTCTCTGAGGGTCCCATGATCCTGGCATTACAACTCCATGAAGTCACCCCCAATCCCCTAGATTAGCACCAACCGGTCAGTTTATGACAAGCTTGCTTCTGCTAAATGAGAACTAATCAAATAACTGAAAGTCCTGATCCAGGCTTAAACCATAACAATAACTCAGCTTTGCAGCTACTCTGGGTTCCCCTCCCTAATATGCTGCTTTGGATGGTGGGTAGTCTGAGCCTAAATAGAGGCTCTTTGTTCTTGCATACTTGGTCAGCCTTTTCATGGTGTTTGGGGTCTTTGTGATCTGGGCATAAGACTCCCTACGGTCCTACTTGTTACTTAACTCCTTTAGGTCTGTGGATTTTAGTGTGGCTATCCTGTATTACATGGCTAATATCCACTTATAAGTGAGTATAAACCATCTGTGTCTTTCTGGTTCTGGGTTACCTCACTCAGGATGATCTTTTTTAGTTCCATCCAATTGCTTGCAAATTTCATGTTTCCTTCTTTTTTAAATAGCTGAGTAGTTTTCCACTGCGTAATTATAACACATTTTCTTTATCCTTTCTTTGGTTGTGGGAAAACGAATCAAATTATTCAATCAAAAAATGGAATACAGACAAAAACAGAGAATTCTCAACAGAGGAATATCTAATGGTGGAGAAACGCTTAAAGAAATACTAAATGTCCTTAGTAATCAGGGAAATTCAAAAGGACTCTGAGATTACATATTACACTTGTCAGAATCTCTAAGACCAAAAACACAAGTGACAGAACATGCTGGTGAGGATGTAGAGAAAGGGAAACATTCTTCCATTGCTGGTAAGAACGGACACTTGTTCAACCACTTTGTAAATCAATCTGGTAATTTCCTCAGAAAACTGGGAATAGTTCTACATCAAGACCCAGCTATGAAACACTATTAAAAGTTTGTCAATAAGGTTTTCTTCTATATTACCAAAATCTATGATACAATATTGTTTTTTGGTAACACCTAGGTTACATAGTACCTGTATTAAGTATCTCATTGTTTATTTGTCATACCATTAATAATATTGAGTTTTGGGGGATACCATTATGCTGTTTGTATTTGGGGGAGTATAAATTAGTAATTCTCATCTTCTCAATGACGGTAAAGTTGTATTCTGATATTAAGAGCTTTATGTGTGTGTGTGTGTGTGTGTGTGTGTGTGTATGTGTGTGTCTATATTTATGTATGCATGTATATATATATATGATGATGGATTTTCCTAAGGAAAAACACTCTCCACTCACAGAACAAGAATACAGTTTTTGAAGTTGGTATTGTTGTCGTGACTTGTGCTGTCTATATCTTAATAAAGGACTTGACAGATTGGCTTGCCCTTTTTAGGTCATGAAAGACAAACTGGGGGGAAAGATCATGGCATCCAGCATGGCACCTTTTTTTGTGAACATCAAAAACATCTGGCCGCAGCTATAGTATGACTGCAAACTACAAGCTGGTTATTATTGCAACAGGGGCCAGTCCACAAGAGGAAGAGCGTCAGCTCAATTTAGTTCAGAGAAACCAGAACATTCAAGTTCATCATTCACAGTTTTGAAAAATACAGTCCAAACCACAAGTGGCTTGTTGTTTGAAATGCAGTGGTTATCTTGACCTACATGATTTGGAAGATAAGTGGCTTTCTACCCAAGCAAACAAAACGACAACAACAACAGAAAACAAACAAGTTATCAGGAGTGGTTAAAGTCTGGATTCAGTTCAGGTCCCTTACCTGATGGCAGAAACGCTTGGAGGTCAGCCACTGACCTCCTTGACAGAAGATGGATCCCTGAGAGCATGCAGACTTCAGTGTGCCTGTGTGAAGTGGCATGGATGTAGCTGGTGTCTCCCTGAGGAACCTGAGACTAGTAGGCACTGATGCAGACAAGGAGCAGTGGAAAGAGGTTCACGAGCAGATGGTTGACAGCGGCTAAGGGCTCTGAGTTCATCAGATTGAACGGTTATATAGCCTAGGCCACTGACCTCTCAGCAGCAGACTTGGAAGAAGCATAATGGAAAACCTTAGGCTGGTAAAACCCATTTCCACCATGATTAGAGGCAGACCTTTAATCATGAGTAAAGGTGTGTTTCTCATTGTTGTCTGTCCTGTGACTAAATGGAACCTTCATATTATGTGAAGGTTGGTGACTTGATTCCTGAAGTGGAGGATTGTTTAAAGAAGAATTCTGATTTGCTCTGGGGGATCCAGGAAGAGCTGCAGTTCTGAAGCCCTCCTATGTCTGAACAATTCACTGTCCAGGCAACAGCAGGGTTTCTATGGAGACCACACACTGTCTCCTCAACTGAGCTGTGATTATGACAATAGTTTTAGGGTGGCCTAGGTGAAAACCTCAGTTGTCCACTGCTATACCCTGACGTTAAGGTGTACTTCTGTGGTGGTAACCTGGTTAATGTGACAGTCTCCCTGTTCCTGAATACACTGTCAATTGTGTGTAGACTTCAGTTGTGCTGTGAAACTTATGATATCTTTGTGCTGCTCACCCACACCAAACATTCCTAGGTCAAGTTCCCAATTAGTCATACCATGGCTTCTATCTGTAAATAAGTAAATATTTCAAAGGTCTTATTTTGAATATTATATGTGCCTATGCTTATATTGCAATATTATATAAAAAGTAAAATATGTATATGAATGATCTCTAGTGAATCACACCCAAGTGTCATGCCAACAAAATCTCCAAATAAACTTTAAACAATGAAAAAAATTCTTATTAGTTAACCGCATCTAATGCAATTGAGTAAATATTACAGAACCTCACTTTCTAAGGTTAAATATTACATAATTTTAATAATGTAATATAATTATTTATATTATTAAGTAAAATATTACACATTTAGTGCAAAACTTTATATTAAAATACTACTGGAAACTATCTACTTCATAGAAATAAAAGGTAAGAGGAAGCTCATACGACATTTATCTAAATAATATGCTTATAAATAGGGAAATGTACTTTTCATTATTTATTTTCCTGCATTTAGGAAAATTGAAAATATTATTGCCCAAAAAAGGTTGAATTTGAGGTGGGGCAAGATGGCGGCACCGGGAGGACTCTCATTCTGACCAGCAACACAGCGGGATCGGCACAGTGACCAGCAATCAGAACTCACGCTGTAAAACACAGACAATTGTGTTTCCCAGGTGAGAGGATACTCCACGATGGGGATTCAATCAGCTTTTAACTCACCCAGCTAAACAGTGAAAGAGATCCCAGTTCCACCAGGTGCTTGGCCGCCAGCCCAGAGCCACATGTGAGCGTCTCTGGTCACGGTCCCAGACTGAACCGTGTGCACCACACTATCAGAGACTGGAATTTTCAGTCGAGAGGTAACCCAACGGTGCAGAAAACGATTGGGATCAACCTTAGGTCACCCAGACATCCTTTGGAAAAGACTCAAGTTCCTTGGGCACCCCAGGAGCCAGCCCGGAGCCAGAGCCTGGAACCCAGGCGCCAGCACAGAGCCCTTCCTGCCGGAACTCCTGATTCACCGCCTTGAGAAAGAACTGTGGGCCCCAGGGCACCAGGGCACCAGAGACTCAGTTTCACTGTCAGGTGCAAGCCCACAAGAAGGGAAATGGCTGGTCTGATCTCAGAGCACTCAGCCGACACCCACACCCGAAAAGGTCTTGGGGAAAATTACCCATTTTAGGCAGACGCCCAGGCTCCCAAAGGCCGGAAAGGCAGACACAAGCAGTTTCTGCGAGCCAACTAGCTGGCAGAGATGGAGTGGTGCGCCCCAGGGCAAAAAAAAAAAAGAGACTGGGAGTCCCTTTCTCCAGAGAATCCACAGGGAAGGAAGGAAACTGTACTGACTTAAATCACCTAGTCCTTCCCTGGAAAAAGTTTCACAGACCTGTGGGGCCGAGCTGCCATTACTCAGCTGTGCTCCAGACACAGGCACAGTTGCTGCATGCCAGATGTGCAACTGGGTCACAGCAGCTGATCATTAAATTTACAGCAAGAAACCCAGAAACAGGGCAGCTCTCTTCAGTACTTCCCAGGGTGAGAGGAGAACCCACTCGACTAACAAAGACCACAGTTTCCACTCAGGTTTCTATCCGTGAGGTGAACAGCAGCAACTCCTAAAAAAAACGCCAGGCATCCAGGGACTATACCCAAAAAGCTGAGAAGACTTCCTTCAGGAAAAACCAGCTTTCTGCCAAGGGGATTCTCTCCAACACAGGATTCTCAGGAACCACCAGAAAATAAACCCAAACACCTAAGATAGCACAATGGGTAGAGGCCAGCAGAAAAGCTCAAGCAACAAAAGACAGAGCAATATGGCATCTCCAGAAGCCAGTTACCCAGGGACAAGTAGCCCTGGACACCCCAGCATAACTGAAATCCAAGTAGATGACCTAAATCTATGCTCATGAAGATGATAACAAAGGAAAAAAATAAGATAAGTAAAGACATAGAGGAAGATAAACTCAAACAGAATATTGCCATCCATAAAGAAATAGAGGAAGTTGCAGCCAAACAGTTTATGGCCTTTAGAAAGGAAATGCTTAAAGCACTGAATGAAATAAAAGAAACAGAGTTGAAGGAACTAAAA
>REGO01000437.1:1467870-1495538 GCA_010120015.1 Rhombomys opimus | reverse complement strand
TGCCTTAACTCCTCAATTAGACCCACAGAGCAGGAACTTCAATGTCCCTAGTGCCCCTCTGTTTCCCAAAGTGGGTATGTGGGTGGAAGGGGGTTCGATGCCTGGCTTCTGTTTTAGAAAACCCAGGGTCTGGGGATCTGCAGATTCTCAAGGGTGCACTCACTTACATGGAGGTCACTTGGCAGAGATAGTGGAATCCGGCCTCTGCTCTCTGGTTTGGCCCTGCTTCTTAGATGTGCCCCGCCAGTTCTGTGCTGCTGTCACTGCCAGTTTCTGAGGTCTTGCTGCAGCTGGAGATTTTAGGGTGGTCACGTCAGTGGTGATCGGCGTAACCAGGCTCTCTGTTCTCTTGTTTGGCCCTCGTTAGTCATAAACTGGAGGGCTGTTGTGCCCCGCCAGCTCAGTGCTGCCCCGCCGCCAAGTCCCACTGTAACTGGTGACTGGGTCGCTAGTCCCAATGCTTTCTGGGAAGTCCTGGGGTCTCTTCACTGTGCTCTCCAAGCTTGGGAGGCCCAGCGCCTAGTGTATCTAGGTTCATTTCCAGGTTTTCTAATTATACTTTTAGCTGGCATATGATTTCTCTCAAAAATTATTATAACTTCAACTAACAATGATGATAGGTGTATGTAGAAATTTTTTTGTTCTTTTAGCTAAATGTAAGCATGTCAAATAAATTAAGTGTGGGTCAAAGAACTTTTCCAAAGAGAAGCTACGTTTGTTGCGTTGTTAAGGCAGCTCCTGGGAGAGTTCAACCAATGCTCCACCTACATTCTGCCCCACCTCAGTGCTGGCTAGGCTGTTGCTAATGCAGCTCGTTGAATCTATATTACACAAACACACACACAAACAAACATATATCCTTTTAAAAGCTTGCAGAGTTTTCTTCATTTTACTCACAATACATCTTTAGATACCTTATAAATGGTTAATTTACCAACTTATATAAATAGAATTTCTGACACTTAGCATTGAAAATCGGACATTGGGGTTTAACCCTACTGTTCTAGAAGAGCCTTGCTCACTATCTAGTGATTTTCTCACTTAGGAACTCCATAGCAGTCAGCTGTGCTGCACTTTCTAATTTGTATCTCAAAGTGGGAATCTGAGGTGCAACTGAGATTGTTTGTATATTCTCGACGTTTTAGTCCTAATTATTTTAATTGTTTGCTTACTTGTTTATTTTAAATTTTTTCATTTTATTTTCATTCTTCGATTTGCATACAAAGATTTTCATTCATCTCCACTCTTCCTTTCTCCCTATCCAACACTTGTTTTGGGCCTTACATTCCATCTCAAATTCATAAACTCTTCTTTAATTAGTGCTATATCTACCAATATAAAGTAGTGTATACATTGTACTATCCACAAAAACGCACATTATGTATGTAAATATAATATGTGCATGAGCCCATTGAATCTGTTTTCATTTTGATACCAAGTCCCATGTAGTCCAGACTAGTCTCAAACTCACTGTTTAGCAAAGGAGGACCCTCAACTCCTGAACCTCTTGTCCACACAGGCACTAGGTTAACCTTTTCTAAAAATGTAATCACATGCATCATACCTAAGAAAATCCTATATTGTTCTTATAATTAAACTTTATGTTGTACTTTTGTTTATGGAAAAGCACTATGTCCTTGCTAGTTTCTTATGTTACCTGTATTTTTATAAACATATAGCATCATATTTAAATAGTAAGCATTTTAGACTTTAAGGGAACTGCTGCTGAAATTTTACATATTTAATATTCTTCCAACATATAGATGTAATTTAACATATTAGTAAGACAGATCACACATAGCATAGAATATTATAGAAAGACATGTTTATATAAAAGTATAATATACAGATACACTAACATTAATATTTTATAACTGTGATATTATTAATATGTTTTCTAGACATTTCTGCCATTTTCATGCTAAATTTAATTTGGCTCCAAAAATGTTATGCTTTAAAAATATTTCTTTTGACAGAGGAAAACAATGCAGCCAGTCCTGATGAAACCTGATAGACTAGGGTCAGAAAAAAGGGAAGGTGGACCTCCCCTATCAGTAGACTAGAGGAGGGACATAGAAGGAGAAAGGTGAGGGACATAGAGGGAGAAGAGGGAGGGAGGGTAAGACTGGAAGGAGACAAGGAAAGGGGCCACAGCTGAGATACAAACTGAATAAATTGTAATAAATAATAAATTAAAGAAAAGTGAAGTTGAAAGATTTGGGGAAAAAAGACTTTCTTATAAACTTATTTTAATAATAATGTCTTATGATTCTGAACATCTTGGTATACTGTAGCTTTAGAAACCTATAAACAAATTGTAGTTAATTATAAGTAATGCCACCTTGAATATAATTAGAAGACAATTATGATATTTCATTCTTGATTTGAGGATAGCCTCTCCCATTGAAAATACTTACCAAATAGTAGAATCTGAAGATTGGTTCCTTTTAGCTACTTTATTATAAGTACAAAATCAATTATATAGGTATCAATAGATGCTGTCAAAATGTGATTGAAATTATGGTAATAGATCTGAACATATCTACTCAACACAATCCTAGCATAATTTGCGTCATATTTACACATCCTTTCTTAATGCAATTTTATGCATAGTCACATAGGCATAAAATTTACAAGTAAGCACAGTAAACCAGATGTTTACAGGACATTATCCATTGATTCAGTGACATAAATCATTTCACTGTGATCACTGACAGAATGAACAGGATAAAATAATCTTTCTAAATTGGTAATTAAAATATATCAGATTTTATACCTGATGGGTTCATATAATACAGCCCAAAAAAACTTCTGAATTAAAGATCCACTCACAGTGGCTGACTCTTTGATCACCCACTGCCCCTGAGGGATGAGCAGCCGTGTCAGGACCCAGAGGAGGACATTGCAGCCAGTCCTGATGAGACCTGATAAGCTACGTTTGGACGGAAGAAGAAGTGGACCTCCCCTAATGGTGTACTTGGAGAGGGGCATGGGAGGAGATGAGAGAGGGAGGGTGGGGTTGGGAGGAAATGAGGGAGGGGGCTACAGCTGGGATGAAAAACAAACAAAATGTAGTTAATATAAAAAATAAAAATTTAATTAAAAAAGAAAAAGTATATGTAAAAAAAGATCCACTCACATAATTTCAATATTATAGATATGCATGAAAACTTCAAAATAATATTTCAAACATATGTCTAAGTATATACCAGTATAAATATATAGATCACAGCAAAACTTAAGACATGGTTAAGTAAGCAATATAGTTTTGAATTTTATCAAGAATATACATATTGTCTGCTTTCCTTCCCATGATTCCTCTTGCCTGTCCTTTCCAACTCGGGTCCTGCAGAATGGCTCCTGTAAAGAAGGGTTGCTAGAAGAAGAGCCGGTGTGCAATCAACTAGGTGGAGATCCGAGCATACACCATCAGCATTCACAAGCGCATTCATGATGTGGGCTTCAATACGCTCATCAGGAACTCAAAGAAATTCGGGAATTTGCTGTGAAGGATATGGGGACTCCAGGTGCACGCATAGAAAACAGTCTCAATAAAGCTGTCCGGGCTAAAGGGATAAGGAAGGTTCCATATTGCATCTGAGTGCCTTTGCCCAGAAAACATAATGAAGATGAGGATTCACCAGACAAGCTCTACACATTGGTAACTTACAAAAAAAAAAAAAAAAAAAAAAACTACATAAGATCAAAGTGGATAACAACTAACCAAATGAATGTCAATAAAGTTGCAGAACTGCCGACTTCATGAATACATATATATTTACATATTACCTGTAATTTGAAAATAAAAATTTATTGATTTGGTTAAACTTTTGGCATGAAATATGTACTGCATTTTTTGCTACATTTGTGTATGAGTACAAGTTTAATTCCATAGTTTAAGTCCACATAGAAATAGAAGCCTATAACACATACAGAGAGAGAGAGACTATTCAGCATTGACAAAATATTATGACAAAAAGTTAAGGAGATGCTGTATGCCTTTCTTTCAAAATACACCTAATATGAGACAGAAAAGAAGACACAACCAACTCATTATACATCAACTTCGATTTTTGAAGGTGGAAAACAGGGAAAGCTTTTAGTTCTCAAAAAAATAAAGTGGGTTTTCCCAGTAAGGGGAACAGGGACTGTCTCTAACATGAACTCAGTGGCAGACTCTTTGACCTCCCCCACCCCTTGAGGGAGGAGCAGCCTTGCTAGGCCACAGAGGAGGACATTGCAGCCTGTCCTCATGAGACCTGATAAACTAGGGTCAGATGGAAGGGGAGGAGGACCTAGAGAAGGGCACTTAGGAGATGAGGGAGGGGAGTGGGATTGGGAGGGAATGAAGGAAGGGGCTACAGCTGGGATACAAAGTAAATAACCTGTAATTAATATAAAAATGAAAATTATTAAACAAGTGTTTATTTAGAACAGATTTCTGATTTCACTCTCAACTTTGGTGGCCATGTATTTAATTTCATGCATCCATATATATTTTGAAGTGAAAATATGTACTGAATGGAAGGCAAAGCTTGGAAGTAAAATGCATCTCCTAATATTAAAGCTAAGGCTTTCTCAAATCCAATCTTCCTTCCCTGCATGTCCCTATGAGTGTATGTGTCATCTGCACTTATGAAACTCAGATCCTGGACTTTGGATTTCAGACCTTTGCCACCAACAACTGCTTTCTCTGATTAATTACTTGCTCCAGGTTTCTTAGTAATTCAGCAGACTTCCACTTTCTCTCTTTGAGAATATTCTCATTCATGTTCACATAAATTCTTTGAAAAGGTACTTCAGAGTGTTTCACTATTTTGTTGAAGATTTTTTCTCTCTTCCTCTCACATTGACTTTAAAATCTACAGTTAATTGCCTGACCTAGAAGACTTTGAATGAATTTACTCTTTGCAACCTCTCTCATCTCATTATCCGCCAATTATTTTTCACATTCCTTCTACTTCAGATGCAATAGCCTCATTGCTCTTTGTGAAAGGTGGTGAGGCCTCCTACTCTTGCACTTCCTCCTTTTCTACCTTAAATGTTATTTCCCCAACAACCTCAGAGCTTCTTGTCTCATTAAATCACTGCTTCTCAAATTTCATCTCCTGTGCGGTGCCAAGTTTAGCAATCCTGAATCCACTTACATGATGGTTTTCTATATTACGCTTGAAAACAGTATATTCATATTAGTTATGGTCTTACTGTATAACTTCACTAACGATAACGTTACAGGCAGAAAAATTCGATTTATCTGTCTGGTTTTGTATCTTTTGCTTTCTACTTTACTATGAATTGATTGTACTCAAGGAATGACTGAATGAATAAGTGAAAAAAAATAGCATAGAGATTCTAGAGGTTCATTCTCATCTTTCAATATTAATACGTAACTGCTGATATGTGAACATATTCTCTCGCTTGTCTATTATTTTAGCAAGTGTTGTGGTGCATTGAAAATGGTTCATATTTTTGGAAGAGAGTTTTGCTCACCATCCAGAACATTCACATTTGTAACGATTTTTAGCATCCAACTCTTTCCTCTACTTTGCAAATTTTTATCAGTACAAAATCACATTATGATATTTCTCATTTAAGAAAGGAAAACGATTTATCCGTAACTTAAATAAGTCAAGCCCTTCTACATTCAGTTATGTTCACAATGACACCTTTTTGTGTTTTCGGTGTAGAACTGAAATTCTCATTTTTATGAGCTACTAACAAATCTACTTTAACAGTGTGCAAATATTACAAAATACTGCTTGTGTCCTAGAGTAATGTTAACTATTCTAGTTGGTGTATCATTCAGTGACACAGAATTGAACTTCTCACCTCAAAAAAAAAGTAGGTACTTCATTCTGGAGTAAAAAAGGAGTGTCTCCGGAACCAAGATTTAGTTTGTAGTAAAATCCACATTCCGACAGGCAATAATTTGATGAAGATTTCATAGGAACAGAAGAAAGTCATAGATCACAAAATTTACATTGATGCTGCATCAAGTAGGCAATTTAATTTCAGTAAGGTAAGAGAAACAGAGCTAAAGACTCCAGATTCTCTTTAACAACAAACCCATCTTTAAGGTTTGTGAAAATTAGGGTCCTGTTCATACATTCCAAAGAATGTATCCAACATTGTCAAACAGTTAGGTCAAATTCAAAGGGAGACAATAGATGCACACTTAGAAGGCACTAAGTTGACTTGATAATTTAATTCTGGACCATCAAAAGTATAACTTCCCATAATTATCATTCCAATCCATGCGTCAGTTTTGTGGGTGCCACTTCTTTCCAGGAGCATTACATTGTCTTTTTGGCAGCATGTGATGAATTATTTTTTTTTCTAAATGGAAACCTATTTTTCAGTACTCAAAGGTATTATCTGATACTGCTGTCCTTTCTTACCATTGTTTTCAATTTCATTTTCTTTTTTTCGTTTTTGCGTTAATGTTGAAAGATGAGAAAGAACCTATATAATCTCTATGCTATTTTTTTCACTTATTCATTTAGTCTTTCCTTGAGTAAAATCAATTCATGGTGAAGTAGAAATCAAAAGATGCAAAACCATACAGATAAATAGAATTTTTCTGTCTATAATATTTTCATTATTGAAGTCATGCACTAAGATGATAACTAATATGAATACACTCTTTTCAACTATAATATAGAAAAAAAGAAAAACAAGAAAATGTTACAGAAAGTAGTGATTAATTGCGCACTGCAGCCTTTACAAAATTTAAACCCCACCAAGTTGTCTCAGTCAGTCTTCTCAACTTTATATATGTATCTCTGTGGCCTAAAGTAATCACTTCTAAGTCTCCATCACTGACGTCCTCTGTGGGATTCAGAGCATTGCACCCAGTTGTCTCTTTCTGCCTCCATCTGCACAGACATCTGCTTTAGTTTGTTTTGAGCGTGACAACAAACTATTACAAACTGTGAGGTGTTTAAATAATAGGTTTGTTTCTCAGAGCTTTAGAGATTGGAGAGCCAAAGATTACGGATGTGGCAGATGTGTTTATGGTGTATTATTCGAATGTCTTCTAAAGTCTTCTACTTCTAACCCCAGAAGTGGAATGCTTGGTGTCAATTTGTTGTCTGCCTTTGCACATAGTCTCTTTCCTGAGTGTTGACTTGGCTCAAAAGAGACCAGTGTTTCCCACGAATTCAGACAACCTGAGTTCCACTGCATATTTTGAAAGGAGGGAGCTGGAGGCTTCCATTAGTGGCCCTCCTCCTTATATCTGAGTTTCAGCATATGCATGCCCACATAAACCCACACAACACACACACACACACACACACACAATCAGAAAAATTCAAATTTTAAGTTGTTGAATAAATAAACCAAGCAACCAAAAATGTTTCATAAACATATTTATAACAGTAATATACATACTTTTATGTTATGTGTTTATTTTTTGTGTGTACATGCGCCATAGATAATGGGAGGAGGTAGAGGATGGCTGCAGGAGTTGGGTCTTTCCTTCCATCGTGTGGGTCCTGAGGATTAAACTCAGGTGTTCAGACCTGGTGATAACTTACTTTCCCTGCTGAACCATCTTACCAGGCTCTTTTGGTGATTTCTTTTATACTTTTGTAATTTTTTTTTACTTCACATCATGCACCTTTTTAATTTAATTTGTTACTTAATTTGATAGCCTTTATTACCTTATTTAGGAATCGGGACATGACACCTTCCACTGGGAGGATAGTTGGACTTCTGATAGTAGTCAAATCATGTACCTCTAGAAAATATGTCGTTAACCATATTAAAAAACTACATTGACAGTAGCTATAATATTGAATTTTGTGTTGAAGGTGTTTCATTAACAAACTTTTGGCCAACACACAAAAAAACAGAGAAATACAACACACTTTCCTTTTTTTGAGTGATAATATAAGAAGTATAAGGAAAATAATTACATATACAATAAAATATTATTTGTGCTGTTTATATTATAATAGTGATAACAAAAATAGCTATCCTGACTTGATATAGGATCTTGGAATAATAGCATTAGAATTATGATCTGCTTTCTTTACTTGGAAAGCTTTATGTTTCACTTTTATTTTAAATTCCACCTAAATCATTATCTTGTCTTTTTAATACATAGTTATTTTGCATTATCCTCCAATTCATTTTCAAGTAGAGCAGACACAAGAAAAGAAGAGATTGCTTTAGTTTCCTATTGTGATTTTTTCCCCCTGCGTGTAGAGTTGTAATGAGAGCTTTTAAAGCCCAGCTTTCATTTTTATTGTTAGGAAACTGAATTACAGTAGGAAATTGAATAAAGAATAATAATGAGAATTTGCTAGCAGTTTGAAAACTAATCTATATTTGCATTATCTTTTTTCATTATCAAGTATTATAATATTTTAATGCTACACTCTGAGAAGTCGGAATCACCTGCTTTCACAGTCATATATTTGATCCATATTGATTCTAACTGCATCATTGATAATATTTTAAGTTCAGTTTCCTTTGACAAAGGTCATTGTGAATAAACAGTAAGACCATGATTATTAGGTTATATATGTACTTGTATGAAGAACAAAGCAAAGCAAGTACAAAATACTATAGTAACCAGAAACACATAAGCACTAATATGCCTTAGTACCATTTTAGGCATTCATAAGCAAGGTCATCTAGTTAAATACCTTCTCTGAACTGTGCATTTATAAAACTGGTTCATAACATGAAGCATAAAATAAATTTAACATGTCAAAAAAGCTAAACATAAACTTTGTCATTAATATTTGTTCTATGATAATTATTCAGCAGCTTAAATGGATTTGTATGATAACCATCACCATGATTCAGAGTTACTATTGATAATACCGCATTTTAATTATTTGAGCAGTATTTCTAAGGTCATATCATGTTCAGGTTGTGTTTCTGCTACGATATTTATAAACTACTCAGACAAATAGCAGCTTGCAGAGGAAAAGGCAGATTTGGTTTCTGTATCCCTAACACATTTGATTATTGGTGGGAGTAAGAACAGGATCTCAAATAGAAGCAGAGACAAGAACCATGGGAGGAAGCTGCTTAGTGCTTGTTCCCTATGGACTGGTCAGCTTGATTTTTTATACTACCAAGACTACCTGGCCAGAGTGGTATTGTCCATAATGGGCTGGGTCCTCCCACATGAGTAATTAGCCAAGAAAATGCTGAAGACACAAGAAAAGAGAATGAAGTCCATATCTTCAACTGAGGTCCCCTTTCCACCTATAATGGTAGTTTGCGAAAACCTGATAAAACAAACAAAGGGATGAATAAATAAATGAAATAAATAGCCTACAGAAACCATAGCAAACTTAACAGCTTGACCCTAAATGCAAGTAAAAGTGGTCTGCACACATAAACTTCTTGAACATTTGGATTTCTTTCATTTTTCTTTTTTTATTATATTTTATATTATTTAAAGCAATTCTAAATTTAAATATATTTTAATAATGTTTTCTTCTACCTCAGGTCCGTTCATATTCTCGACCTCTACCCATCCAATTTTAAGTCCTTTATCAAAAGTAAACAAAATACACTTCTGAGTGAGTATATACCCTCTGTGTCTTTCTGCTTCTGGGATACATCACTCAGGATGATCTTTTCCAGTTCCCACAATTTACCTGCAAATTTCATGATTTCTTTGTTTTTTATCACTGATTAATATTACATTGTGTAGATGTACCACAATTTCTGCATCCATTCCTCTACTGAGGGGCATCTCACTCATAAGTGGATATTAGACATATAATATAGGATAAACATACTAAAATCTGTATACCTATCGAAGCTAATCAAGAAGGAGCACTTTGGCTAAGATGCTCAATCCCCATTCAGAAAGGCAAAGAGGATGACATCAGAGGAGGGAGAAAACAGGGAACAGAACAGGAGCCTAATACAGAAGGCCTCTGAAAGGCTCTACCCTGCAGGGTATCAAGGAGATGCTGAGACTCATAGCCAAACTTTGGGCAGAGTGCAGGGAATCTCATGAAAGAAGTGGATGATAGTAAGACCTGGAGAAAACAGGAGCTCCACAAGGAGAGCAACAGAATCAAAAGATCTGGGCACAGGGGTCTTTTCTGAGACTGATACTCCAGCCAAGGACCACTCATGGAGATGGCCTGGAATCCCTGCACAGAGGTAGCCCATGGAAGTTCAGTATCCAACTATGCTCCATAGTAATGGGGACAGGGACTGTCTCTGACAGGAGTTGATTGGCCTGCTCTTTGATCAACTCCCCGTGAGGTGGGAACAGCCTTACCAGGCCACAGAAGAAGACAATGCAGCCACTCCTGATGAGACCTGATAGACTAGAGTCAGGTGGAAGGGGAGGAGAACCTCCCCTATCAGTAGACTGGGAGAGAGGCACTAGTGGGGAAGAGGGAGGGTAGGATTGGGAGGAAAGAAGGGAGGGATGGAGGTAGAGGGGAATACAAAGTGAATAAACTGTAATTAATAAAATAAAAATAATTAAATAAAAAAATAAAAAAAAAAAATCTCAGTACAGTACATCCAAATCCTGAAAACAAAATAAAACATCCTTCAAAAAAATCATCAAACTAATCAAATGAATGTGTGTGCACACAGACATGCATACACACACACACACACACACATACACACAATCCATTATATTATATTTTGGTTAATTTTCCTGCCTTGGAGTGATTCATATGGATAGTATCAGTCCATTGGAGATAATTGCTTTTCCTACTCTAAGCAAGTATGTTTAATGGTTCAGTTGTTAACTTTTACCTTAGTAGCAAAATTTTCATTCATTCCTTCACAATTTTTTTAATAGAACAAAGTAAAATATAAGATAAAACAAAAAAATCACATAAAAATTGCATAAGACAAAGCAATAGAAAAGGAAAAGAGACCAAAAGAAGGCACAAGAATCAGAAACCTATTCATCAAAATATTCAGAAATGCCCTAAAACCACTAAACGAGAAGCTGTCATATATATTCAGAGAACCCGGAGCAGACAAGGCATGTCGAATACCTGCCCCTTTCAGTTCTCTGAGAGTTCATATTAACTTTGCTTCTGTTCGTTTAAAGGTTTTCATGGTGTCATATGCTCCTTCTTGCTCTTTCTGACTAGTCCTTTTCTGGGTTTCCCAAACTCTGAGGGGAGGGATTGGATGGAAAAAGGCCATTTATGGCTAAGTATCCTGAGGTTTGTCACTCTCTGGGGTACTGTCTGGTTGCTGGTCTCTGTATTTGTTTCCAGATGCTGCAGGAAGAATCTTCTCTGATGATAGCTGAACACTGCACTGATCTATGAGTATAGCACAGTACCATTAGGAGTCATTTTAGCACTACATCTTTTTTTAGACCAGTGTTATTTGGCTTTACTGTAGGTCCCTTGTTTGTATAGTCACAGGTTCTGATCACCCACACTATATCAAGCATGTGTCAGGTACCTCCTGGAGTGGGCCTTATATCAGTTCTTGGTTTGTTAATCCCACAAGCTTTGTGCCACAATTACCCTAGCATATCTCTCAGGGAATACGCAATAGTAGATAAAGGATTTGTGGTTGGCTTGGTGTTTAACTTTCTCTTTTGTTAGTGTGAAGAGTATCTTTCTATATAAAAAAGGATGGAATGTAGAGATAAAGGATCTATCATGACACAAGACTGACATCTCCATGCTCAATGCATTGTGTGGGTGCTGTCTTTAGACACAGGGCCTTTGCTGTCTATGGAAAGCAACCTATATTCTTGGCAGTAGCCTGGGTCTTTTTGGGATTCCCTTGGGGCCCCTTTTTGCCAAAAATTATATGTAACCCAATTCTAGAATTGGTAATGTATTTTGGTGACAACTAATGGTCCGTTGGGACTCTGTCCCCCCAATTATATAGAGATTACGTTTAGATCACCTTCTTGTATGTAAATACATTTAGGTAGTTTCTGCTATATCATTTATCAAAGAGAGAACATTTTTCTTTTTCTTTTTTTTTTCTCTTCTTTTTCTTTTTTTTTCTTTTCTTTTTTTTTTTTTTTTTTTTTTTTTTTTTTTTTTTTTTTTTTTTTTTTTTTTTTTTTTTTTTTTCAGCTCAAGCAGTTAGAGGCTCTTTCTGATAATGCCATATGCATTATATGAATGCTAATTGGGGTTTGTAAATCTTCATTTAATTACAAAGTATAGCTCTAGGGTTAATTCCTCCAAGGAAACAAAACATAGAAGCTTTAAACTGAAGACCTATTGCTCATAGCAGATTTATGAAACAGAATGAATGTCATTTAGTAAAATAAAAATGGAAAATATGTTAAAATAATTTGCACATAAATGTGCATCACACATAGGGCTCAATGCTCATACATTTCTGGGTACAGTGGCAGTCATATCATAGTTTTACCAAACCTTGATAAATATAAAACATCTTATTCAGGTTTAAAAAAAATCTCATTATGACACCTTGACAAAATATTATCTTTTAGTACAGATAAAGTGGTATTTTATACATTTTAAAGTAGAAGTAATATCTGAAAGCACAGAATTTTATTATACCTTATCTACAAAGAATTCAAAAGAATGTTGCTTTCTCTTAAAAATATAGATTCTATTATAAGATTAACAATCTATATAATAAGAACTACTCAAAATTCAATTTGCAATTTAAACAGAATAAATAATTTGTATCATTTTACATTATTAAAAGCATAAATTTGTGTTATGTGAATTATAATATGTGACTATTATTTCTTCTTTGGAAAGTATATTTGATTTACTATAAAGGTATAAAGTCTAAGAGTGAAAAAATGTCTAAATTAGATGATGAAACAACAGAATAATTGACTTCAATTCTAATTTATTCAGTGTCAAGTTCCCAGAATAATAATTTGGTAAAAAGAGTTAATAATAGTTTGACTTATCAAAAGAATCTTCCATATTTGAGGAGGATGGTTACAGTGCCTCCAAGAATCACAATGTTCCACTTTACAAAATCAATTTATTATATATTTTTGAAAAAGTCTGAAAAGGAAATACTAGCTTTAAAATGTATATGACTAAGAAATGTAGAATAAAAGAGAAAAGGTATTTGCTAGATGGGTTTTCCAATTTAGTCCATTCTTCCTCAAAACATATTTAAAGATTATTGCTTCTAAGAAAGTTTGAAGTGCTTGTGCTAGAAGTTTTCTAGTATATTCAAACATATTAGAAAATCATAGAGTTAAGTAATGTTAAACACTCATTCTTTGTTCTTTGAGGTTTTTTTGTTGTTGTCGCTGTTGCTGGTTTTTTTTTTTTGCCTGTATTAAGGAAAGAGAGGTAAAATCCATATTGATAGAACTAGAAATTTTATTTATTTTTTTATTATATATATTTTTATTTTATTTTTATCAGTTACATTTTATTAACTGTATCCCAGCCGTGTCCCGAACCCTCATTCCATCCCAGTCCCTCCCCCCCTCCCTCATCACCACTGTGCCCCTTTCCAAGTCCACTGATAGGGGGGGACCTCCCCCCCATTCATCTGATCCTGTTTTATCAGGTATCTTCATTGAGTTCCTATTTTAAAGATACTATAACAGATACTGAGGCAATTAGGGAAAAAACATACTTTAAAAAATGTACATTTCACTAAACTGTACAATTCAAAAGAAATGGATGAATTTCTAGATATACATAACTTACCAAAGTGAAATCAATGTGAGGTGAATAATTTAAATAAATATAACAAACAATTATATAGAAGTTTTAATGTAACACATCTCAAAAAAGATAAGCTCAGGACCAGATGATTTAATATAGATTTCAGTCAGACCATCAAAGAGCAAACACTGAAACTCCACAAATTATCCCCAAAATAAAAGGAATAAATATTACAAATTATTTTAGAAAGCAGATATTACTTCAATTTCAAAATCAAATGAAGACATAACAGCAATAACAAAAATAACTTAGGTCAATCTCCCAAAAGAGTTTAGACACAAAAATTTCACATAAAATACTAAAAAACAAAAACAACAACAACAACAACAAAAAAAAAAACGTTCAAGAACATGTGAAAAATTATCAACCACTATGATTTAGTTAGCTTCAAGTCAGAGATGCAAAGATTATCCAGCATACATAATTCAATAATTGTAATTACTGGCATAAATAAGTTCAAAGACATGAACCATATTAATATCTAATTAAGTAAATGTCTTTGGCAAACTAATACATTTCTTCATGATTAATGTCCTGAATGATCTAGAGATAAGGAATACATATCTCAACATAATAAAGGCAATATTCAAAAGGTGCACATGAACATCATTATTTATGTGATGTTTTTGCAAGCATTTACATTAGCAGTAAAAGCAGGAAGAGGGAAAGGATGTCCACCCCCTATATTCCTGATCAATACAATGTGGAGTTTCTTTAAATCAATGATTCATGAAAAAGAGATGCAAGTAGGAAAGAAGTCAATGTATCCATATTTGTAAATGATCTGATTTTGACCATAAATATACTATACAATCCTTGGGAAACTCTTCCTGCTTATTAACATATTTACAAAGTAGCAAGGTAAAAAAAATAACACAAATATTGTCACCTTCCTGTATATTAGAAGTGGTAATATAGAGAAAGAAACCAGGGGGAAATGTTCCATTAACCATAGCCTTTAAAAACAGGAATATTTGAATATACCTAACCAAAGGAGAAAAATACTTGTTTAATAAACAATTTAGGGCACTGAAGAACAAAACTGGAAAAAAAAGATATCCAAAACTGAAAACTATTAACATGCTCATGCAATGATCAGATTAATATTGTAAAAATGTCTATGCTAATGATAATCTACATAGTCAATGTAACCTCCATCAAAATCCCAATGGCATTTCATTGGGAATTTGAATTCCATGAGAATTTGAAAAGCTAGTCTCAAAATTTATACCAGCAAACGAAGGACTAAGGGTAGCTAAAACAATTCTGAACAGTAAAAACACTGTGTGAGGTAACATTATTATAACTTCAGGTATCCTATAGAGCAACAGTAATAAAACCAGCAAGACACTGTATGTATGTATGGTGTGTGTATAACACACACATTGCCCAATGGAACAGAATTGAAATCTCATACACAAACTTCTACTCCTACATTCACCTGGGTTTTAACAAGGCGAACAGCAATATGCATTGACAAAAAAAAAAAAAAAAAAAAAAAAAAAAAAAAAAAAAAAAAAAAAAAGAATATTCAGCAAGTTGTCTCAGACAAGCTGGATAGCATCAAGTAGTGGAATGAAACACAATCCTTATCTTTCATCCTATACGTAACTCAGCTGGCAACATATTATAATAAAAAATAAAAATAAAATATGAAAAAGTGCCTAAATTCAACCAAAAGCAACAATATAAATTAAAATTCCAGCCATGTTACCAAATGGTATTTGGTTAAATACCAGTTAACCAAAACCAAAACCAAAACCAAAACACACAACAAAACAATACTAATGACTGGGATATATATTCTTAAGTGTTCAATACCCATAGCCATCAGGAAAATACAGAATATCTTGAAGACTTTCTTTGAACCCAGTCCAAATTATTGAGAGTAAAAAAAAAAAAATAAAAAAAATAGAGCAAGTGATATTGATAAATGGAAACCGGTGCTATTGATTGGAGTGCAATCTGGTGAAACCGCTATTACAATCGATGTAGATGTTCCAAAAAAAAAAAAAAACAAAACAAAACAAAAAAACATATGGTTCAGCTATTGGAAGCCTGGATCCATTGTCAAAGTGCTCTGCAGACTACTGTGGAGATTCTTGTTAATCCATGCTCATTGATGCTTTATTTATAATAGGCTGGGAATTGAAACAGTTGACCTGACCTTCAGCTAATCATTGTATAACTGAAATATAGAGTATTCACATAATGGAATTTTTTGCCTGTTATAAAAACATAAGTTACAGGTAAATACCTGGAAATATTATAATGAGTGAGGAAACTTAGACAAAGAAAGGTAAACATCAGATGTTCTTTGCCTTTGTTTGTTTTTTGTTTATTTTCAAGACAGAATCATTCTATGGAGTTCTGGCTGTCTTAGAGCTTGCTGTGTAGAGCAGGCTGTCCTTGAATTCACAGAAATCCATTTGTCTCTGTTTCCTAAGTGGTGGGATCAAAGGTGTGCAACACTCTGTCTGGCATGCTGGTCTTCCTTGTCCTGAATGATGACCAGATTTAAATCTTTTCTGAGGTATGATGAATTGGAGTGCCCAGAAAATAAAAAACTAGCAAGGGGCTATTTGGGGGATATTTCATGTAGTTAAAAACTAGAAATTAAACTGCCAATTTCATGATTTCCTTATTTATCATTGCTGAGTAATATTCCATTGTGTAGATTACCACAATTTCTGCATCCATTCTTCAGTTGAGGGGCATCTGGGTTGTTTCCAGCTTCTGGCTATTACAAATAAAGCTGCTGCAAACATGGTTGAGCAAATGTCCTTATTGTGTACTTGAGCTTCTTTTGGATACATGCCTAGGAGTGGTATGGCTGGGTCTTGAGGAAGCGCTATTCTTAGTTGCCTCTAACATAATCTGATTGGCCTGTTCTTTGATCACTTCCCCCTGAGGGGGGATCAGCCTTACCAGGCCACAGAAGATGACAATGCAGCCACTCCTGATAACACTGACAGACTAAGATCAGAAGGAAGGAGAGGAGGACCTCCCCTATCAGTGGACTTGGGGAGGGGCATGTGTGAAGAAGGGGATGGAAGGGCGGGGTCAGGAGGGGAGGAAGGAGGGGCTTATGAGGGGATACAAAGTGAATAAAGTGTAATTAATAAAAGTTAAAAAAAAACTAGAAAGTATTTCCAAGGTGTTGTACAATTTTATACTCCCACATTTCTCACTTTCTCAGAAAATTAGTTAGGTAACCCAGAGGCAGAAGACAAATAAGGCATATACTCACTAATAAGTAGATTTTAGTCATGTAATATAGGATAAACAGACTAAAATCTATAAACCTGAAGAAGCTAAACAACAAGGCAGACCCTAGGGAAGATGCTCAATCCTCATTCAGAAGGACAAATGCAATAGACATAGGAAGCAGGACAAGACAGACAACAGGACTGGAGCCTACCACAGAGGGCCTCTTAAATAGACTAAGATAGACTAAGATCAGAAAGAAGGAGAGGAGGACCTTCCCTATCAGTGGACTTGGGGAGAGGCATGCATGCAGAAAGAGGGGGGGAGAGGGAGGGTCCGGGAGGGGAGGAGGGAGAGGAGTATGGGGGGATACAAAATGAATAAAGTGTAATTAATAAAAGTTAAAAAAACGAATCTGCTGGTTGAGGTATTGAAGTAGAGGATGAGACTCATAGTCAAACTTTGGGCAGAGTTCAGGAAATCTTAGGAAAGAAGGAGATATAGAAAGACCTGGAAGGGACAAGAACTCCAAAAGAAGACAAACAGACCCATAAAAACTGATCCCTGGGTACCCTGAAGAAAATGATACCCTTACCAAGGACAATGCATGGAGAGGACCTAAAACCTTAGCTCAGATGTAGTCCATAGATTCCAAATGGAGTCCCTCATAAGGAGAGCAGGAAGTTTCCTTGGCATGAAACTCAATGGCAGGCTCTCTGATCTCCTCTCTCTGGGAAGTACAGCCTTGTTAGTCTATAGAGGAAGACAATGCAAACATTCCTGATTGTAGAGAGCCGAGGTTCAGACGCCATTACAAGATGGCGCTGGCATCCAGTCTCTGTACTGGTAACAACAGCCTCTGAGAGCACATGTGCAGTTGCAAAAGCGCGCCAAGCCACTGCCCCACCCCGGGCCGTCAGACGGGTACGAGTAAGCAGTCAATCAGGGTATGACACGTCACTCCACGTCACATAAGTGCGGTCGGGGCTTATTTAAGCAGCGCCATCTTGGGGCTTGGGGTCTTCCTCCTTTCATTGCCTGTAATAAAGCCTGCTGCAGAAGGATCCTGTCTTCCGTGTGCCTTCTTGCTGGCGAGACGGTTACGCGGGTCATTTACACCTGATGAGACCTGATAGGCTGGGATCAGATGGAGGTGGAGGAGGATCTCCCCTGTCAGTGGGCTAGGGGAGGAGCATAGGGAGAGAAGTGGGAAGGAGTGTGGGTTTGGGAGAAGATGAGGGAGGGGGACACAGCCAGGATACGAATTAAATAAATTGTGATAAATGATAATAGTAATAATGAAAAATAAATAAAAAGCTAGAAAGGAACTGATTGGGAACATTTCAAAGGAACAGACTATAGAATGTGATTGAAATAAATGGGGAAAGAATAACAGGACATACAAAACTGAATGTGATGATGGAGACAATGTGAGGCTATATAACTAATACAAAAGACTTTAGCAAAAATTCCATGTGGAAACACATCATGGCAGAAGCATCCTACACAGATATAAATATAGATATAGATAAACTCATTTTGTGAGGAGGTAGTTTAAATGGGTATAGCCTTACAAAATGGTACAATGATTCTCCAAGACATGATGGACTAGCACATGAAAAAAAAAAAAAAAAAAAAAAACAATGTCAGGTGTGTATTAACTCTTTCAAATTGTTGATTAGTGAGGGGCCATAGAGAAATCAGCTGAACATAAAAATGGTAAGCTGGTACAGGAATTCTCATTCCTGTTAGGTTCACAATTGTGGAAAATTCTGGTAATGTGACCAGGGGAGAAAAATAGTCAAAAGAATTACCCAGTTGTGAACCCTGTAAGCTATAATAGCAGTAGTCCTGGAAAGGTATGCCCACTTTTGTAATAGTGGAACCACTGTTATGGCACTAGCTAGCTAGTTTCTTATTGTAGTTAAAGTATGAAATTCATGTCTGGTATCTTTAGCCTGGCCCCACACACACGGGTAATCAGTTCCTCGACAGACCCATGAAAGAATCTTAATGCTGTTCTTCTGAAAAGTTGACATAGGACTACACTGACCCTAAGTTATTATCTTTATACACACTGGTTAATGTATTTTTCAACACTCACTAGAGAAGCAACACTCACTAAAGACGCAAAGGCCCTTGGCTGGCCGTGTATAGAAAATAGGAGATTGTGTAGGGCATAGCTCTAAATGGGATCTCTATTTCACACCTCCAAACCAGAAGATCCTTGTGCAAGAGTGACAGAAAGATTAGAAGAGCCAGACGTCTGCAGTAACATTGTTTTTGACTGAAAGGACAGGGCTGTTGCAGAGGAATTGACAGCAGCGCTGACTGAATGTATATAATCTCGTTACCTGCCCAAGGTTAACCCAGTCTGGATGTAAAATCCCGCCCATCTGAAAGCCTCTAACTAGCAGTGTTTTCAAAGCAAAGACTCATGACCAAACCTTTGGCAGAGTACAGGGAATCATAAGAAAGAAGGGGAGTTAGTCTCATGGGGAAAGGATAGGAGCTCCACAAAGACCAAATATATCTGGGCACAGGGTCTTTTCTGAAACTGACATTCAACCAAGGACCATGTATGGATATAACCTAGAACCTCCGCTCAGATGTAGTCTATGGTAGCTCAGTAACCAATTGGTTTCCCAAAATGAGGGGAACAAGGACTATTTCTAACAGGAACTCAATGAAGATACCTGATAAAACAGGATCAGATGAATGGGGGGGGGTCCCCCCCTATCAGTGGACTTGGAAAGGGGCACAGTGGTGATGAGGGAGGGAGGGAGGGACTGGGAGGGAATGAGGGTTCGGGGCACGGCTGGGATACAGAATTAATAAAATGTAACTGATAAAAATAAAAAAAACCGATAAGGAGTGATGCTGAGCTGAGGACTGCTGTTGGAGAAGATACAGTTCCTTCAGACATGCCGAATCTGAGAGGTTACCATTTGTTCCAACTTAGAAAAAAAGGATCATTTTAATGATAAAAATATAGCTTTTATTGGGGAAACTTATCTATGCCAGTTAATAATTAATATTTTATAAGGTTTTCTCATTTTAGGCAATTTATGACAAATCATACTACATGAATAAACACACTTTTCAACTACTTGTCTCACACTATATTATGATGATCTAGTATACAATATTGCATTTTAATGGAATATATCATAGATATGAAGGCTTTATTAAAATGTCATTTAAATGCACATACTGTACATGGAAGTATACAGAGATATCTCAGTAAACTGTAGGAAATTTCCTGATTTATTTTGTTTGTCTAATCATGGGCATGTTGCAAAACACATGATGACATTGCATGTTCATGCCTCTTGAAACATATTAACACCTGTACACCTAAAGAAGATAAGCAAGAAGAAGGACCTTGGGTAAGATGATGATTCTTCACTCAGAAAGGCATACTGAAAGAACATTGGAATAGGGAGAAAACATGGAACAGGACAGGAGCCTACTACAGAGGGCCTCTGAAAGACTCTACCCAGCAGTGTATCAAAGCAGATGCTGAGGCTCATAACCAAACTTTGGGCAGAGTACAGGGAATCTTAGGAAATAAGTAGGAGATAGAAAGACCTGGATGGGACAGGGGCTCCACAGGAGAGCAACAGAACCAAAATATCTGGGCACAGGTATCTTTTCTGAGACTGATACTCCAACCAAGGACCATTCATGGAGATGATTTAGAACTCCTGCACAGATGTAGCCCAATGCAGCTCAGTATCCAAGTGGGTTTCCTAGTAAGGGGAACAGAGACTGTCTCTCACATGAACTGAGTGGCTGGCTCCTTGATTACCTCCCTCTGAGGGGGGAGCAGCCTTACCAGACCACAGAGGAAGACAGTGCAGCCAGTCCTGATGAGACCTTATAGGCTAGGGTCAGATGGAAGACCTCCCCTATCAGTGGACTTGGAGAGGGGCATGGGAGGAGATGAGGCAAGGAGGTGGAAATGGGAGGGAATGAGAGAGAGGGTTATAGCTGGGATACAAAGTGAATAAACTGTAATTAATATAAAAAATACAAATTAAAAAAGAAAGAAGCCTTAAGTCCACAGGCTAATTAAGACTTAAGTGACATAAGAGTGACCAATAAGAGAATCTACTTGATGTAAAGAATTATCTAAGTACATAATTTATTAACTCCCCCCTTCCTTATGCTGTTGTAGTGACCACAAACTACCATATACTCAGTCTTTGGCCACAATTTCATTATGTCAGTTTTTTCAATATTATCTTATATGCTCTATCCTGAAAGTTACACAGGTAACTGTGAAATGTTGTCTTGTATTAATCCAGCCAGCTGTGCTCTGCCAGGTCTTTTTCATTCATTCCTGCCTCCCCTGTGTCCAAAGCTGCTACCCTGTAGCCTTGGTCCTGAAGCCCTTCTTTCTAGAAGTCTTAGAGCTCAAATAATGCTGAACACTATAAAATATGCTCCTTTCCAGGACCTTGCCTTTTAACAGATAGAAAGAACGTGTTGGATTCTTTTATGTGCAATACAGACATTCTGCCTTTCAGACAATTCATTAATCTCGATAGGGAAATATGTACAGTAGTGTCCTAATAATAGCAATTATTCTTTTTGGCTATGTAATTCATATTTTATAGGCTTAATAGTGTAACTTGAAAAAATAATAAAAAACATATGTGTTCTCTCTTATAGTAGAAAATTTAGGATTACTGTGGTGTTAGACATTTTAAGGGTCTTAATAATATCATTTTATCCACTTGTAGTTGATATATAAGTACATATTTTAAAACTGTTTAGTTTTGTTAGATTTTCTGTCTTTAGCAGTTGCATTAACCAAAAACAAAACAAAACATGCTCAACAGTGATGTTTAAAACACATTAATTGATTTACTACTGTGTCAGTATGAAACACAAAATAAAATAACTTGTATTTTATTACATTAGGTATAAAAAATTTGCTACAAGACTGCAGTGGATATTAGAAAGGATAGTTTCCTAAGACAATAAAATTCACTCTCAGCATTTTCACAAATCTTCTTGGACACTTCTAGTTGTTGATTTATGTGAATGATACTGTTTGTATTAGACACAAACCACTGCACATTGTTTTTAATATAATGTTATTTGAAGTTCAGTGATAGCATTTTTATCACTCTTATCTCTGGGGCAGTAATGTGTTTTAAATAAATGACAGGATAATATCTCAAAACCACTTTTTAGTGAGATTTTAAAAGCACTATCTCTAGTACATAATTGATGCATACAGGTATGACCACTTTACTTGGCTTACATTTTTTTTTCAAGACAATGTGATTAACAACTCCGTGTGCCATTAGTAAGCATAAATCTCTCCCTGATTAATTCTCTTGTACATACTCTCTGCCTCCCTTTGTCTCTGTCTCCCTGTCTCTATCTCTTCCTCTTTCCACTCCCCTCTTCTTTTCTCTGTATGTCCACCCACATTTCTAAGCAGTTTTCTTTAATGGAGTTAATATGTATTCGTTTGTGTCAGTACAGAAATCCCTGTTAGATATGAGAGAAAAAAATGGAAATTCAAATTGTCGTACAGCTTGCAGTATTATTTCATTATTTGTATACCTTTGACATTATAGAGTAAAATGTGCAAATATTATATATAATATTTACATTAAACATATTTAATACATTTCTTAATTTTCTTGTATAAAATATAAAATGTTAGCATTCATTTGTTTTCTTATTAAAATGAGATTCTTCCCTCATAAAGTAGTATATTCTGACCATAGTTTTTCCTCCTTACACTTTTTCCTCTTCCCAGCCCACCTCCTCTTTCCCAGATTCATTCACCCTCTGTTTCCTCTTCGGGAAAAGCAGAGACTTCTAAGAGATTGCCACCGCTCAAGACAAAACAAGTTAGGGGATTTGGTTTCACTTTAGAGCTTAATTCTTAAAATGAATGCTAAAAAAATTAGCATTCATTTTAAAAATGAAGACCTTAAGTGAAACCAAATCACCTAAGCTACATCAGCTAACAGCTGCTCCCCACGTAATAGTAAGCTCCGCAGACTGAAATGAGTGAATGCAAATGTAGGCTTATTAATGTGCTTCCATAAACTCTGTAATAGAAAAGTAAAGAATGCAATCATGTAGTCCATATTTTATTGGCAGGAGTTTTCAGAACTGATAGGTTTATTTGGTTTGTATCTAGATGAAATGAACAGAAAGCCTGCTTAAGTAAAGAAGAGAGAACATCAGAATGCCTGTGTAGTTGTATACATTTATTTTTATTAATTATTTTTTATGAATGAGTGTTTGGTTTGCATAGGTATCTTTACCACACGTATGTGTTTGCTCCCTGAGGAGGCCAGAAGTGGGCATCATACTCTACGGGACTGAGAGCTGAGCCAACATGTGTGTTCTGGGACTCTAATGTATGTCTTTGGGAGGAGACATCCATTAGTACTCTTCACTGCTGAAATATGGACCCAGAACACTCTGCTGTCCTTTTCCCCCCCTGCTTTTATTTTTAATGCTGTAACACATTTCTTTAATTAATTCAGGTTACATTTCGGTCATAGGCCACTCCCTCATTTCCTCCCAGTCCCACCAACATCCTTTTAAAGGGAAAGAAGAAGGGACAAAAGTTTTGAATCCTTAGGGAGATGAGGACTGAATTCCGCCAAGTGGCACTCCTCTACGGGATGCTGAAAGATTAGACTGTAAGCAGCACAAGACAGGTCATGTCAACAACCCAACTGAGGTACACAGCGCATCTGCCACTGTGGTGTAAAATCCCCAGAGTCTCAGTCATTATTTTGGTCACCTAACTTTCAGGGGCCTGTTAGGATGATTCATTGAGCTGCACCATCTCCCAAATCATTGAGCATGCTTTTTATGTGCTTTACTAAGGGTGTTCACTAATGCCTATGATGACAGCATCTTTGGAGAACTTCCTTAATAGAAATGTTTAAACATAAGGAGACGCATGAACAAAAGAAAAGAAACAATTGGCATATTTAATGTCAGAGGTACTTACATGGACTCACAATCCAGTGTTTTAGTTCCTTTCCTTTAGCAGTTTATTAGCAGACAAATGTATGTGTTAAAATAACCCTACTCCAGCTTTTGAGGTCTGGGGCACAAGCAAAGAAGATTTTTACAGCAACAGAATTATTAATAGGATCTTAAACATTGAAAAACTGTTATTAAATCGACAGTAATAATACACTTCAGAGGCATGATATGAAATAAAATTAAGAGATTTCCTTTTATAATCTGTTAATCTGCAATGTACTAATCGTTCTCTGAATGTTCCGTTTGGTTGTTTTTACTATCTGTTCAATTTTCTTCTTTATGTGTGAAAGGCATAGAAGAGAAAATAAAAATTTAGGTAAATCAAGGAACTTACTAACAATATTTAAAGTATTTTGCCTTAATTTTATGTTAATGTATGTGTATGTACAGATAAATTAAGTGTGGGAACTAATGGATCAAGTACAGCAGAAATTATAGGCATTTTTAAACATCCTTCCTTGGGTACAGGAAACAAAACTTGGGTCCTTTCTGAAAGAATAGTCAATGTTCAGCTCTCCTTTCCATAAAAAATACATTAAGATGTTTTATCACAAGGAACACTATCCATGCAGAGCATGAATTTGATCATCTATACAAGGTATTTCTCTCAGTTAAGATTCTAAAGCTCAGATTTTTATGGTTTAGTTTGTGTTTTAATACAAATATCAATGAAGTTTATAGCCAAATTTCTAGAAATTAATTACTCCAGATTCCCCATATCACAGATAAGAGAAGAGATGAAGTATTTTTATCACTTTAGTTAGTAATATGGGAGTTGTTTTATAAAAATGTATGATTTGAGGTTTCTTTTTTTTTTCATTTTTGTGTGTGGAAAAACAGCAGACAAGATAAGAATAACAAGGCATTAGATAGATTATATCTGGTTACATTATTATTGGAGGTTGGTCTGATGTGTGTTACTGGCTATCAAGATCTGATTACACTTATCCTTCTTTTGTAAACCTGCCTAATACATACCCAATTGGTTGATTAAATGGCCTGTACGTGGGCAGGGCAGAATTGAGTAGGCATGGCTAAGGTTCCTAGGCTTGGAGAGGATAGGGGAATCACTAGGGATAGATACGTGGGAAGAGAGGTCGAAAAAGGACGCCATGATAAGAGAGGAAAAATTCCAATAATGGAGTGGAAAAGGTCCAGATGAAGAATACAAGCATGTAGCATGGGATTATGGATGGAAGGTGGATCAGATGAGGAGGATTAAGGTGAATGGCTTTTGATGTTTGCTAGGAGATGGATGGTGAGGACATTAAGTTAGCGTAGGTGAAATATCGGCCCAGCCCAAGGTAAGTGAGGTAATTATAAACCTAACAGGTCCATTTCCTATTATTTGTAGTGACAGGTTAAATGATAGCACCATGATAATCTTAGGGCTAATAATAAACATTATATAGACCAAGGATACTTTTTTCCTGCTAACAAGAACACATTATATTCTTGTACCTCATACAATCTGTATTAACTGTTTGTTGTTGTAATTGGGATATAGAAACAGCATGAAAGTTTAAATGGGGGTAGTTTGTGGTAAGGACTGATAAAAGAGTAAAAATAGTATAGAAAGTAGTTCAACATCAAAGAGTATTTAAGAAAAGAACAGTGGAAAGTTTGAGCATCAGCTCTTTAAGATGTAACTCAACACTCTTAGCAGCTTTCTGGTTTGGGGCAGGTAGCAGCTATACATTGTTTCCAGATGAGCTGGAGGCCACCCATGGGAACACAGGTTATTGAGGAAGGATAACTAATACATGTCGAAAGGGATTGCTGGCAATATGCACACTAGTTGATACAGTGGCTTTCTGAGCAAACAGCCTCTGGGTGTGCTTTCAGAAGAGTTAATGCGATGGGTAATCAGGCTGAAGTGGGTAAGCAGACTGTACATGAGGCTACGAAACGACTCCAGGCTCTGGGGCATCAGGCAATCTCCTCACTAAGCAGACTTCATAAGGCTAGTACTCACTCAGCAGGCAGCAAGCCCTTACACTATTCACAATTCTTGCTTCTGTAGGGGTTGTTCTCAAGTCTCCTACACCATCATTAACAGAACAGTCCTATCACCCAGTCCAAAGAGAGTAGTTTGAAGCTCTCTCGTGAGAAAGCTTAATAGCATGCCACATCAAAGAAGAAAGATTTGGAGTTAATGTTGTTTATCCCAGAGCAACTACTGAAGGGTACATTCAGAACAGAAAGGCAAAATGTGAATAATGAATAGCATAGCTAAAATTAAGAAATGAAATATTTGGCTGTACAACTCACACCAGAAAATCTTCTACATATATTTTTAACTTCTTAGCACAACGGAACACCTCTGTGTGACTTGTCACATCTATCTGCCCAACTAGAAAAGGTTTCTGCAAAGTGAGAGGATGCTTGATCCTAGCACTTGCTGTAATGAGTAGTGCATTATCCTTTTCTCAAATCCATGCACATGTCTTTAATAATAACCAAATCGACAGCTTAGATGGTTACACAAAGACTTCATTGTAACATTAATTCACAAGAGTGCAAAAATATACAAAAAGAAATATTAGAGGAAGCAGGTGATAGAGGTTTAATAGTATGTGAAAATAAACACACATCATTTAAGTTTTAAAGATGTGTTTAAAAATATCTCAGTTCTCTACTTTTGAAATTGATACTAAATCATTGTTTGAAGGCATCAGTCTTCTTCTACCTATCACATATTTTCTTTGATTTTGACAAACGTAAGATTCTCTGTATTTTTAACTAGTTGAAATTATTGACTCACCTTTCATTATCAAAATGCTCATGTGTGTGTACAAATTGAAGAGAGATTGATAGATACACTGAGTGAAGGGAGTTTATTAAAATTTGCAAAGGGGTAGAGAAGGTATTTCTATATTATTCTTTCAACTATTAGTATGTTAAAATGTTAGTTAATCAGTTGGCAACTAAAAAACCCAATGTATTTCGCAGAATATAAAATCTCGATAACATTTAAAAATATTGAACTATGACTAACTATACATTTGAAAATATTGACACCTGACAATATAAGGAAAAGAAATTATATAATGAGCTCAAAGGTTGAGATAGTTTCTGCTTAATGAATACTTTTTTCTTTCTTTGTTTTAGGAACATACAAGATCTTGAGAAAATAATGAATGTTTTCTTTAATTTTATTTCTGAAACAAGCTAATGGCATGGCTCAGGTATTTGGCCATGTGCTACTGTCGATATCTTGTTCATATAGGATTCAGGCAAAAATAGGAATCTTGTCAAACAATAAACACCTTTAAATCATTAAGCTTATTCAAGAAAAATGTGCAACTATTTCCCTGATTTCATATTAGTATAATATAATTTTTATAACCATCATGCTAGACAATGGGCCTCTTGATATTATTCCTCTTCACTGTAAACTCATACTTCACTTTTATTCTTTTTTTTTGTTTTTTATTCATTTTACATCCTTGTTGTAGCCCCATCCTTCTTCCTTTCCCAACCCCATTCTTATTACTTTCCCCTGCCTGTGTATTTTTCCTCAGAAAATGGGAGCTCCCTTTCCCATCTAGCCCAGCTCATCAAGTTGCCTCAGGACTGAGAAAGTCCTCTTGACTCCTGGCCTAGCAAGGCAATCCCACTAGGGGAAAGTGATCAAAAAAAATGAAGAACAGGTGTGGACTTATAGGAAATATTATGAGAAGCCTTAACCCCCTCGTTGGAATATCCTGCATCAGTTCTAGAACTAGCAGTGGTGGTGTCCGAGGTCTGAGTAGGTTCAGGAGA